>JAUKPP010002797.1:0-18363 GCA_032273245.1 Phyllaplysia taylori | reverse complement strand
GGTTATTTATAGAGGCGCCAGCCTCAGCTGTTTTAGCCTCTTCTTGTTTTGGTTTTTACTTAAGCACTCAATCAGAAACTCGAAATCTCGAGTTATGATTCATTATTCGAGTTCTAAGCGCTGGCTCAACGAGGTTTGGTTTGGTTTGGTTGCCAGTTTTACATCCTCTGCAACACTATAAGGTTCTTTAAGGGACGCGCTACTTCGACCCTGCCTATCAGGTCCAACCCGAGCTCAAAGGGAAATATCCAAGCAGAAAATAACGCAGATCGTCCGCACGCCCGATCAACCTTGGGCCTTCCATACGATAGGCGAAGAGCTTAACCATTACAATTACACCACGCGCCGGTGCTCTACGAGTGATTGTGGTTGTTGTTATTGTTGTTCGGCTTGATTGAGGTTTTGTTGGTGGTGTTTTGTTGTTTTTGGTTGGGTTTTTTGTTTGTTTGTTTTTGTTGTTTCTGTTGGGTTTTTTCTTTTCAGGGGGGCGGGGTCCCTCCTTCACCAATTTCCTGTCTTTTTGGACTTGGCACTAAAATGATAACCACCATTAAAGGAAATACTCGAGTACAGTACTCGAGTATTCGTACACCCCTAATTTGGAGAGTCGCAGCAGAGGGACTCTACCCGGGGGTCAATCGCTGCCCGGGTCAAAGTCCACAATCTTCTTCTTGGGTTCTATCGCTACGCGCCATGCGCAATATCGAAAGGTCATTAAAGAGATGGGCTGCTGTGACCCTGCCTGTCAGGGCCAACCCGGGTTGAGAGCTCCCTATCAGAACGGCTAAGTTATAAGTTACTCGATTGAAAAAAAAACCACACCGCGAGGGACTCGAACTCTTTGTCTACTGAGTGCTAAGTGAAGAGCCCGACCATTACAATTACACCACAGATGCTATTCACAACTCAATTAACAGAAGATTAAGTGGGGTTCACGCAGGGATTTGGTTTCATTTTAGTTTTTCATTTAACGCCGCTTGCAACAACGTAAGGTCATTTTATGACGGACTACTTCCTCCCTCTGCCTGCTGGGACCAACATGGGTCGAGAGCGACACAACATCAATACAGAGACGGAGTTCATCTTCGTCCAGCGTAGGGATCAAATTCCCGTCCTCTGCGTGATAGGCAAAGAGCCTAACCATCACATACAAGATACCGGCACACTGCACCCAGTTTGAGTCATGAGGGCACTAGGGCCCACAGAAAGTAGGCTAGTAAACCGGCGGAGCCTCCACCCACTAACGCACCCGATCACCCGTTGTTGAGTATTATACAGTAGTGGTGTATCCCTGATTTCTCCACTGATCGCGCGGCGGCGATATCACGAGTGCAGAAACAGACATCACAGACACGTCGTATCTATTGTGGGGACAAGCGATACCCACGCGATGACAAACTAGCGCCTGCTCAAACGATAACGACATGCCCAAACACCTAGTACTACAAGAGGGAATTCATTCATGATTATCGATGTAGTGCAAAGCAAACTCGTTTTCTACGCAACGTGGTGCTCCGTTGGAAGGCGGGACACGTGACCAACATGTCGACTAAAAGTTGTTGGGCTGGGGGAGTGGGGGGATGGCACACCGAATACACTATCGCCACTGCTCTAAGATAATGGCATGAGTCAGGCAGGCCTGCTCTTCTGACACCAAGAAAAAATGTGTATTCTTTTTAGTCACATAATGGCGTATCTTACTTTAAATCAATAAATATATTATTTCAAAAGACTATATGGGCATTTCCATTTCAAATATACCCGGTATGTTAAATCAGCTTGCGATCTCCTGAATCCAATGACATCAACATTCCAAAATGGCAAACGTCTGACTTTTGCCAGTATCATGACCAATAAATTAAGGCCTAGAAGTAGACTGGGACTAAATCATTTAGAAACAGAATGAGGTTCCTTTGGTTTGGTTTAAATACCAGTTTTACGTCTGTTGGGTTATTCAAAAGACTGACTTTTTAACCCTTCGTGTCAGGGCCAACCCGAGCTGAGAGGGAGGCATCCAAGCCGAAAAACGCGGATCGTCAGCACGTACGACTGAACAGGGAGTTCCGCATGAAAGGAGAAGAGCCTAATTATTACATCCCACACATCGGTGCGGAATTATTTTTGGTTACCAGTTTTACGTCTCCTGCGACATTGTAAGGTCATTTAAAAGACGGCCACTTCGATCCTACCTGTCAGGGCCAACCCGGGTTGAGAGGGGGAAATCCCAACAGAAAAAAACCAGATCGCCTGCGACCGTGATCTTACTGGAGTCTCCCATTACACCACAACGCCGGTGTGCAGGATGGGCAAATAAGGTCTCGGAATTACAATTCGCAAGTCATCCGTTATTCAGGAGAAATCCTATTTATCTATGATGTTTATCTACGAGGTATGATTTCTTTTTTTTTTTTTAGGTTCCCCCCCTTATCATAATGGGACAATTCAAACATTCTGAAACATACTCTGAGCAAAGATGCTCATTAGCAAGGATGGCATGTTTAAAAAAAAAGAAAAGAAAAAAAAAAGAGGCATTTGCTTTCTTATGCAAGAGCTCCAAATGACACCATCCTTGGCGTGTTTGACTTAACGTCAACAAGTATAATGTCCAGTAGAAGATACCACATCAAGATGGGCAGATTTGAACTTTGGTATATCATTTGATTTATTTATTTTTTTTATCTTGAGGGCGCAGACTTGGAACTGTGGGTGAATTATACGTACATCTTATGGTCCGATTCATAAATTGAAGCAACGTCAGACTTTCCCTTTTCCAACAGAGAGAGAGAGACACAGAGAGAGAGAGAGAGAGAGAGAGAGAGAGAGAGAGAGAGAGAGAGAGAGAGAGACGACAACGCTGTGGTCACTATTCAAGGCCATGTTTTCTGTCCTTTACTGCGTTACCGATCCAACAGCCATTTGATCCTTCGAGTTAATAAAAACGGCATTATAATGGTTACTTCCAACCTCCAGAAAGGCAAAATTTTTACTTATGTCTATTTCCCCGTCTTGCTCCAGCAGCCGAAAATTCCCCGAAACGAAAAACATCAAGCAAGGAAAGCTTAGCAAGCGTGCCATGTTTCTTCAAGACAATGGACCAGCTATTTAAAAACAAAATAAAACAAAGCAAAGGTGAAGGCTACATAGCGAATATGGATATGAAATCTAAACGCATCGAGTGCACTTCCAGGATAGCCCCATTACGACTTTTTCCTTTGGCTTAATCTAAAAAAATATATCAAACGGAAACGTTTTGCTTCTGGTACTCAAGATTTTGAAGAGGTAGGAGACTGGCTCCAGCAACAAAATAGGGACTTCCGCCATTAAGGACTTTTCCAGGTCATCCACAAGTGGGGAAAAGTGTGACCTTGTAGCTGGTGACGACATGGAAAAATAAAATGTTGCATTGAAAAAAATCAGGTCTCTGAGAGGAATAACTTTTTTTCTTTTTAAATTATTTTCTTTTATCATTCTTCGTATCTGCGTGCAGAAGAAGGTGCGTGTATGTGTGCAGCGGCAGGTGGGGATAAGCGAAGGGGACGGGGGTCGGAGACTGAAGCAAAAGCGATTTAGCACAGATCAAATTCCGAGTTAAATGTCTACATAGTACATGTAACATCCCTAAACGCCTGGGACCCTTCAGAAGACAAAATACAAGGGCAGAGACCATGTCACTTTGGCCTGGTCGTGTCACCAACCACTGATGCAACAACAACACAATAATACGTCCAAAGTGACACAACCGTCTGGATGCACGGCATGGCAAACAAAAATGCTCTTCGAGTCTTCCACTTCTAGTGCTAAAAAATAAGCAGATCTCGAGTTCAGACCACAGATAAAACATAAGAAAATGAGACAAAAAAACCTTCGGGTGTGTTATACAAAAAGAACTTTTTTTTTACAAACGTTCGGAAAAGTTCTTGTAATTCAGTCTTTCACCTCTAAAAATTTGCTAATCAGCTGTTTGAAGGTGAAACTGATACACGCGTGTATCTAAAGTAGCTAAAAATATAAAAAATTAAAATAGAAAAAGAAAACCAAAGTGGACATTGAACCTCTTGTTGTGAAGAATGTGACTTGATGACATGTCAAAGCACTTGTAACTACAACACCTGGAGTACATCATTGAATAAAAAACAAAAAAACATAGTCACTTCGTTTTATTACTCATTTTTTCCCCTCTCCCGGTATCAACAGACTAGCGAAACAATGACAACAACAAGTAGACAAGGACTTGTCATGAGCTCAGCGTTACCGTGTACCATCCTCAAATTCTCATGAGGCAAATATGGAATATTTTGCATTTTCATTAGTTAGACGAGGTCGCATTTTCACATCGCACGAATTTGGTGTCAGTGACAGCCGTACACTGAGCTCGCGTTGTGGGGAAGGCTGTTCACTTGTGAAGAGCCGATAAGGAACCACTTGAAAGTCAGTCACTGACATGGTCACCGCACATTCTTTTCTTTCCTTTTGATTTTATTTTTTCCCTAATCATCGTCTGATTACGTCGAGATAGTTGACCTACTTCACTACCTCCAAACAAAATGTTTACGTTGACCTGATTTAAATAACCAGAAGCGTTTAGCTCATCGTGACACAACCGAAAAAAGAAAACGTTTGACATACGCACGTATGATTCTATCCAAAAAAATATCGGTACACTCATTAAGTCGACTGTACTTCTTCTTTGCTGAAATTTGCTCGACAAAACATGTATTAATTTACCATTTAGGCTGTTTACTCGGATTTTTTTTTTAAAAGGAAAGAAAAAGTAAAAGAAATGGTGGTTGGGGTGGAGGAGGACACAAATAAGAAGGCAACGGGGGTATTGAGGGACGTATTGGCGGAGAGAAGACTGGGGTCAAGGATTCGTCGAGGAACATATAACCTATTAACAGCTGTGCACATATTCTTATTTCTCTCTTCTTTGACGACCCCTTATAAAGAGTTGCCCTATATCGAAGGATTTTCACGGTTCCTCCCTCCCACTCAAACGATGGAAACGACAGTAAAAATAATGAAAATATTTTTTAAAAACCCAGCAAAAATAACAAACATAGGATTCATAAGTTGCGCACTGAGCGAGTATCCGTGCGAAAATAAAATAAACCAGACAAGTACGCCGGTGTCACGTTAGACAAGGAGACCCTGCTGTTTGAGAATAGACTAGGCTTTGTGCTGCTTACACCAACAGAGCAACTATCAAGGACAAGGCTTTGTGCTGAAGTTCTTGAGTCAAGAAGTCAAGGACCGGCCACGCATTATGTTGTCCTGTTTGTATAGAGCCAACATTGAGTTGACCAACTAAGTTATCCTGCACTGTCTCTCAGATATAAAAAGGAAACCATGCAACCCGAAAGAAGATCGTTTTTCACACTAAACACATGGAAATACACGTAAAAGGAAGAACTAGTCAACAATCTAGAAGCCTTGTGCTAAAAGTTTTTGAGGCAAGGACCGGCCACGCATTATGTTATCCTATTTATAGGGAGTCAACATCGAAATGACCAATTTACACTGCTTCTCAGACAGACATAAAAAGCAATGAGATAATAGATTATTTTTCATCCTAACTACATGGAAATTTATAAAAGGAACTATTCAACACTTCTGGACAGCCATCTTTATTATGTTGTCCTTTTTGTATGGAGTCAACATTGAGATTACCAATTTACACTGCTTCTCAGACACACATAAAAAGCTATGAGATAATAGATTTCATCCTAACGACATGGAAATAAAAGGAACTATTCAACACTTCTGGACAGCCATTTATAATCTGAGTCTTTGATTTATAAGAGAACACTGACCTTGCCCGTGTGTCTCCCGCGTATTATGCAAATTTTGTTTTAAAGACTGCCATGGACAGTCTCGTACTCTCGTACCGTAAGGACAATCACAGTGGGCAGGGAGCGCACGGCTGGGGGAGGGGGGTGAGAAGGTTAAGTACCGTGTTTACGGATCACCATTGGACTTGAGTGTCACATAGTTAGCTGTACTGAGCACAATGCAAAAGGAACATAACAGACATCAAGGTTTATAAAAAGAGCCGTTCAGCATTTTCATGGACAAAAGAGAGTAGGGCCTATTTAGGTTAACAAAATTGTCCCATTCAGAATTAATGGTCACTACTTTTCATTTTAAAAAAACTTGTTTAAAAGATGTAAATAGCATAATATCCTATAGGAAAACTGCTGGGATGAAGGCTGATACATACACATCAAACAAATGTCCAGCAAATACCCATTAGAGCCTATACCACATTACTGAAGACGACTGAGGTCTCCACCATTGACGGAGGGCGGGGGTGTCATATATAAAATATATACATGTAATATAACAGAAAGTCCCGTTTCGTAGGTCTCCAGCAGTGAGAAGCGGGTTAGGGTGGGGTTGTGTTAGTCTGACAGGGAGGGACAGATAAGACTAGAATTATATTGTGTGAGCATTGAGTAGGAGAGGAGTGTGTGTGTGTGTGTATGGGGGGGGGGGGGGGGAGTACCAAAGTTCCCCCTGAAGTTAAGTCCCAGTGGGATATTTTAATTAAAATATCACTTTTTCCTCTTAGAGAGGGGAAGAGGTGGTTTCGATTTAATATTGTTTATATCATTTAAAATATAAGACGAGGGTAATGGAGTGCTAGGGTGAAGCAAAGAAATGGGCTGTCCCTATTCAACAAAGAAGCAAAACCTTGGTGGCAAGTCCGTTGTTATCTACTGGGTAAACAACTGGCCTTGCCTTTTCTTTGTGCTGGTCAGGAATTACACTGTATCGCAAATTATGAGAGGGACTTATAAGGACATTTGAATGGACTAAGAGTCGCTTGCCACGCATATCTGCAGCTGCAAATCTCTTACCCAATTATAAAGATGGGTAAGCCCCAACCTTGTCCATGCTCAGTGCTGGCCAGCGATTTGTAGGAATTTAGGAGGGGCTAATATCAGGGATGCCCCATGGCCAAGAGAAAAAACCCTAAACTTTCCGCGGTCGACTTTAGTACCCACAATAAATTGATGAAAATAGATAAGAAAGTACAAAACATAATGAAGTGTTCTTGTCTAAATGCTAAATACCGGAGGCCCCGGAAAAAGCCCTAAAAAACGAATTTCCTGTTTTAACCGGAAAAAGGGCATCCTTGTAATATGTAAAGATGAAAGGAGAACAGAATGAGTACTGACGGCTAGCACTAGGGTCATCATTTAAGAGATGGGCTGCTTTGACCCTACTAGTCAGGGCCACCCTGGGCTGAGAGCAGAAAGAGATGAATCCCGGCAGAAAAACATGGATCCTCCAGACTTGGGATTGAACTCGGGTCTTCCATATGATAGACAAAGAGCCTAACCATTACATCAGAGACAATAGTACAGTGTTGCAGTATCAGTATTATGTAGAAAAAAGCAAGGGAGAAGGGAGAAGTGGTCATTTGTGCAGGAGGTCGTTTCAGACAGGTGGTCAATAGAGCAGGTTTGACTGTTTTTTCTTATTATTACAGCTGTCTGCGGAGGCATCTGTACAACACTGTTCTATCACACAGGCGAAACTTTGGACTAATACCCGTGTCTACTAATTATTTTCTTATGCTTGGCTATCTTTTCATTTTAAAAAAATGGGGGGGGGGGGGGTGATTGAGCCATAACTGAACCTGGCATAACAATGTTTGTATGCCTACTTAGGCCTTTTTTCCTTCTTTTATATTGTGCTTATCAAATGGTATGGTTCGGTTTGGTTTGGGCTTTCATAACGTCCCTTGCAACACTGTAAGGTCATTTAAGGGACGGGCGACTTCGACCCTGTCTTTCAGGGCCAACCCGGGCTGAGAGGGACTTTGTCCCAGCAGAAAAACGGAGATATAACTCGATCAATCAAACTGCCCCACGTGGGCCTTGAACTCACATCATCTGCGTGATAGGCAAAGCACCTAACCATTACACCACAGACGCCGGTTTATCAAATGGATTGAAAAACAATATCAATTCAATTACAACTTTGACTTTTTAAAAATAAGAATTGATTATTCTGCTCTGAGTACTTAACTTTAACTCTAATTTTTAACACTATTCATCGTTTAGATATCTGATCTAGTCTAAGGGTTGTGAGTGATAACGTTGTTGTTTTCTCTGATATGCTTTAATTGACAAGTGTACGACGAGATGTATTTTTGCACATTGTGCCTTGAGAATGTTTTGTGACATACTGCAATCAATCACTCGTTCGTGTGAGTAATGCCTCTTTACACCACACTAAGAGTCGCAAAGCCCAACTGCTGTACAAAATTTTGTTCAGCAACGTTTTGACCTACTAAACTAAGCTGCTAAAACAAAAGAATCATGGGCCGAATCCAAGCAGATCGGGTCAATGGGACCAAATGTCTTGTTACAACTAACAGATAAGGTTATGGTTAAAGTCAGGGTTGGGGCTAGAGAGTGAGGGTTGGGGCTAGAGAGAGAGGGTTAGTAAGGTTAGAATTTAGGGTTCTAGTGAGACCCTAGGCCTAACTCAAATTCTAATACTAACCCGTTTTCCTTCTTTCTCATTCATTGTCACTGACCCGACCTGCTTGGATTTTACAGATCGTGCAGTTTTCCCTTGTTATTTGAACACACGTACATTAATAAACCAATTAAATCCGTAACCCCATGTAAAAACTAAGAAAATAGCACCCTATTAGTATATGATTTAAATATAGATGGTACAACGACGACGACTCACGACTCTTACCTCAAATCAAGGCCTTGAAAAGTTATTCTGGTTCGCCGTGTTCTCTTCCTTCGCTCTTGTCACTCGTTTTTTTAGTAGGCCTACCGCCACCGGACCGTCTTCACCGGTAACTGAGTGATGGCAAATGCAAAGGAAGTGATAGAATGGGGTGCACTAGATCTACTCAACTCCAAAGCAGTTGTATCACTGTGCAGGACTTGCCAAAGGCTCCAGATGCACAGTTCAGTCTCGAACAACGACAACAACGCAGTTATCTGTAATAGTAACGCACCCAGGTCACGAAGCTCCACGCTCATCCAGTCAGAAAGAAAACACGCATAGCCTTTACCTATTACCTTTTCTTTTAGACTATTCCACGGTCAAGGACATGACCCGATGTGACCTCTCTACGGACCATAAAATAATGGTGTATATCTGTCGAAAAACAGTTGTTATTTACTGTTTTATATATTTATCCCTTGTATTCCAAACAAAGTATCCATGATGCAAACCGAGCTAGATCTAGTACGAATCGTCTCTTTCACGACTTTTAAAAGGAAATAACTTAGTAGTTGAGTGAGTTTGGATACATTTTTGCGTTTGTTGCTGAAATGAAATCTGAGTTTTTGGCCAAAACAGTCAAATAATTTCAGATTTTGCGATCACCAGCTTGCTTCCGGCGGAAGTTAATTTTATCAATAATGGACGTCCCCATTCGGATCACGGAAGATTCGATGAAGATAGACTAGGTTTACCTTCGAGTAATAAATCTAGTCGAGTTGGTGTCGACTTCCTATTCGTCACAAGACTTCGGTAAGCTTTCCCTCAGCTCTAACACTCTATGCGTTATTCATAGGTCAAGATGCCTTCTGTTGTATTGCTGCAAGTCTTTCTCGTCTTCGACTTCGTCAACTTTTCTATTTCTGTCTCGGCTCGGTCCCCGCCACTGTCACTAAAAAGGGTCTAATAAAGTGTTACTGATGAGGCCCACCCCCCTTCCCCCCAACTCCCCAGGTGGGCAAGGATTGTGTCATTGTTCTTGGTGAATAAGTAGACTTACTTTTGTGCTATTTCAATAAGTAGATCAAGATCTATCTAGATCTCTAGGCCTATTCAAATTGTTGGCACTTAATTTTTAGGCTAAAAAAGGCTATTTGAATTGAAACGCAGCGTTCTAAATAGCACCGTGCTATTTGATTTGAAACGCCGCATTCTGATTAGCCCTCTGCTATTTGAAACGTCAGTACTGGGCCTAGTAGTACTATAGTAGCCATCGTTTCTAATTAATCATAATTAATGTATAACCTTCTTTGAAATTCTTTCCTTCAATCCACTCAGTACACTGCTTGATTTGTGGAAGCTGCCTCAGTTTCTGAAAGGATTTGACTCCATTTTGTGATGTTGTCTTGTTCCAAATACTGAGTTGAGCAGATCTAGATCTAACAACTGTTGTCTCTGACATAGTTTGTTTGCACTGCCCCCAATCGATGAACGAACAACACCTCGATAGCCTAGCACTGAGCACATTCTGTCATTCATGAATGTTGACAATTAGATATCTAGCCCACTGCCACTGGATGAACAAACTGACTTTGCCTACATTCGCATTGTCACATTGTGTAAGGAGAGGGGGGGCTGACAAGGATGGCTGAATGGATTAGGCTGGTCGCTTGCCACACTTATCTGCATCCGAAAATGTCTTAAAATAATAATCAACTTGGGTAAACAGTGGGATGGATCACTAACCTCATCATACCTCTAGCTGGTCAGCGAGGGATTCACTCAAAAGGATAAGCGAAAGGGTAAAAATAATGACGGCAAGTTTACTTTGTGTTCCAGGACTAACACTTTTCAGCCTTTCTCACCTTGGAGTACTTGGACTCCTGGCACCTACCCTTGAGAAGTTTTGCCAGATGCCCAGGCTGCTGGCTGTAAATTACCATAATAAGTTCTTTGTCCGTAGCCGTTTCACCATGTATTGAATTTTTTTTTTTAGCCTACTGAAAGCCTAGTAATATGGACTAAATCTTGTGCATAATAAAATATGAGGCTCAATTACATAATAATGATGAATAATACAGAACTGAAAATATTGAGGCACTCACACATAATATCCAAGCCTAAACTTTGCCATGCTATAAATTTAATACCTACATCAGATGCTTGTAGACTGATCACTGTCATAGCATGGCCAAATAAAGTTTAATTTCTCAATTTATTGACATGAAATCTTTACCAGCAGTTCTTATGAACCTTGCTTAGTAATTTACAACATGGAGGGCCTACAGCCTGGTATGATAGAAATATCATTGATGGATTTCCTGAATCTACATTTAGATGATGTAGTGGAATTAGGATCACACAAAATCTACACATACATGAACATTTGCTACCGCTTTTAAAAAATCCTCTCCGTCACCCCTACTCATCCCTTGTTGGCTACCTTTTGTGAGTTTTCATGTTAGTTGTAGCTGTATACCTATGTCAAATACAAAAGTCTGATGAAAGTGCTAACTATTCGTATCTTTTTCCATTTTCTCAGGCTACGTTGGGTTTGACGTGAGTCAGTTGAGATGGAGGAGAAGACTTACGCAGTTTTCACAGCGGAGTCTGTGAATGCCATGGCAGAGGCTTCTGGCTTGTCTCCGGTGCCGCATGATGCTGCTACCACCCTTGGGGAGGATGCAAGTTACCGCCTGCGACAAGTTATAATGGTAAACATCAGTTTTTCAGGTTCTGGCTGCCCTCAGCATATCAAGTGGGAATATGAATTATATTTTTGATGCCTTTGAGATATGTCTCCTGAAAGACGCAATAGGTTGTCTGTGAACTGATGTCTCTATCCTCATGACCAGGACTTATCATTTAAATGCTCTTAAGTATCAATCATCCCTTACTACCAGGTGACCAATAAAACTGTGTACCCAAAGAAAGTACGATTGCTCTCGCGTACATGCTCCAAAATTCAGTAAAATTTAACAGAATCAAATTTAAAACTAAAAGCATATTGTGAGATCTTACAAGTCGAAAAACAGTTTTTGCAATGATTACGTACAGAAAATACAATGTCAGAAACGGACCCAACTTCTGTTTACAATGAAATTTGAAAATGACAGTTATACTTGTTGAGAAACTCCAAGTAATACAATCATACTCAAAGAGGGGGCTAAATTCCAGCACTTTGGCTCTTTTGAAGACCAAAATAAAGCATCAAGCAAAGCTCGTAGTTTGAAAGTGTGTGGAGACAAGAACTTTTCAGCTGGAGCCATTTTAGTGAAAAGAAAAGTTCCTAAGAAGTGGATCTGTTGTTGGAGCAACGAGCCAGATCCAAGTATCCCTGAGATTCACCAAGAACTGCCATGAATGTTGATCTGATATTAAAACTACATGATTTGCATTAGACCAAACATTTGCCCATAATGTGAAGACAAGCTCGGCGATAATTTTGATGAGAGAATCATCAGTGCCTGACACATCAATGGGCTTTATGTAGTCTGACTGTAATGCCTTAAACTTTCTTTTGTGAAGCAACCTCAAGGATCAAATGACTGAAACAAACTCTGGATTACTTGAGAACTCAACCATTCGATAACAAGGCATGCAGGGCCGTATACTCCAGGACTGTCAGAACGAGATAGATAGACAATTTCTGTGCTTTTCTTTAAAAGTGCGTCAGTCTAGGTGGAAGGCATGTGGGGCACATCGTGCAGTAACTTCATGAAAAATATTCATATTTGAAGGAAACTTTGCCACAATAAATGCGGGTGGTGTTGGATTGTTGATGTGAAATTTTATTACTGTAGCTTGCGTTTTATAGATTTTATTACAATTTCTTTGTTTTGTTGATCACCTAGTATGATAAAGTTTTGATAAATGTTCAATCAATATTTCCTCATCTTTGCTCTCTAAAGCTTAGGATTTTATATGACTCAATGTTTTCATTTTGATTTTCAAACCTCCCCTGGTTCCATGGGCAGCCTATCTTACTTTCTTCAACGCCCAACCTAATTTTTCTGTGAATTACAAAGATTGTCAGGAAATGGAATGAAAATTGTACTCACCACATTCTAAAAACTGCAGTGATGTCTCTCTTGTTTTCAGCTTGCAACACAGTACATGAAACACTCAAAACGTCGTAGACTGAGCGTGGACGAGTTTAACAGGGCCGCCAAAGAACTGAGTCTCATGGTGAGTAGACCTTTGGTTTTTCTGTTATTATTATTATGTTTGTCTAACATGCCCGCATAAAGTTAGGCAATGTTCAATTTGCAGAGTAAAATGACAAAGTCTAGGATGGGGCATCTCAACTAGAAAGGAAACACTTATGACTGTTTTGATAATCATTATTATGGTGATAGATTCTACATTTAAAGATTCAGCATCTTACTTATATACAGTATAGAAAGATTTTGATGTTTCATATTTGTTGTTTTGATACTTGTCTGTATTTGCCAGCCTGTCTGTGGCCATGGATCAACAGAGCCAGCTACCTTTAGACAGGTAAAGGACATAGACATGCACTGCGTTGAAGACCCAGAAGTTAATCTCTGTGATATTGCACTTGGAAACTCCATCCCAAAGAATATGGGTCTCCCGTCCATCAAAGGTATGATACAGGGTGACACAAAGAAACAGTGCTCTCTGAAAAATTTTAGAAATATATTTTTATGGTTTAAAAAAGCAACGTATTTGAAATTCTAGGAAAAGGACATTTATTTCTGGCCAAGACTGTACTCTCCTTTACAAAAGTCTACATTTATCACAAACTTGATGATGCAAAAGGGTGAAATATAGATTATGCACAAAATTATATGCACAGTGAAACGATACATTTGACACAGATGAAATATTACCTTGTTTCCATAGACGTTTTTTCTGTGGATTGAAAAAAATTAGTAATATGCATTCATTCAGTTCATTGTTATGCTTTTACATATTTGCAGATTTTGAAAAAGGTGCGTTTCTTTCTTTTGGAATTTTGCATTGCCACTTTACCAATTTGAATTTTGGTACTCATTTTGCATTGAATGCAAATGGCTGGTACTATATTTATTGCTGCCATTTCTGTTTTTCAAATAGCATTTACAAAAACTGACAGAGTTTTTTTGCCATTAACTGTTAATATTAATCTTGTTCAGTTTCTGTTGATTTAGCTTTTTCGTTTTGCCTGAGGGTTGGTTAAGCTTTTGTAAAGAGAGCTAATTTTCTTGTGTCACCCTGTACTCTGATTCTGAAGCCTAATGTGTACAAATTGGTGGGGGGTTTTAATCTACTGATGGTGTGTTCATCATGTCTTGGTTTAGTCACCAGTTTTATGTCCCATGCAACATTGTAAGATATTTAAGAGACGGGCTACTTCGACCCTGCCTGTCAGGGCCAACCGGGGCTGAGAGGGAAAAATCCCAGCAGAGAAAAAAACCAGATCGTCAGCGCTCGGGGATCGAACTGGGGTCTTCCGTATGACAGGTGAAGAGCCTAACCATTACACCACAGCGCCAGTTCATCATGTCTATTATCTATGTGACAAACTAATTGAAATGCACTAGTGCTTCTCAAAAAAAAATTCGTCATAATTTCATGTACGTTAGTACCACATTTGTGTCATTTTGGGTTTGGGGGAGGGAGGGAGGGGTTTGTTCAGTAGGGTTGTTGTCTTTTTAATTATTCATACCATACACACTCTCTGGATTTATTCACTTGCAAGGTGGGGTCGGAAGTTTTTTTTTTCCTTTGATAGCTATTTGTTCTTGGGTATTTTGTGTTCACATATACTGTCATGTATAGAAAAACTAGCCCAACCCCTCCTATGTTATCCATTTTTCTTTGGATAAGATGTAACATTCTTGTGCTTTCCTCCTTTACTCCTTCAGCCCACTGGCTAGCGGTGGAGGGCACCATCAAGATCTGGTCCGGCAGTTCTTCTGCTTCTCAAGGTATGTATTACGTTGTTGCCTATTCTTATAAAGGGTGTACAGATGCCATGAGAGGTTCACAGTTGTCATTAAGGACTGTCATGCTAATGATATGTAAAGAGACAAGATATTGAATGAAAGCAAACAATTTTATGTTTTCATATTTTCAAGGATGTGAATCTATGAACTTTCCTTTACAATTTTTCATTAAGACAAAGACATTTGATAACAAATATCTTGTTGAAGTTCTTATGTATGTTAGTTAAAGATTTTTTTAAAAACCTAGTGTCTCTTTTAGATTTGCCTCAATGCAGTATGCAGTGTGACGGGAAAATTTTCTTTTTCTCTATAACTCTTAGTGGTGGAAAAGTACTTACACCTCTCAAACATATCTTTAAATTTCTATGAAAGTGTTCTATGGCTTGCAGTCAGATAACAATGACACTGTGCTTCTTTGCTGTCATTATTGCTTCTTTGCAGCTGTTTGTATCTTGATATTTATTTTTTGTTTGTCCGTGCAGGAAAAGGCAGCCGTGAAATGTCTCAGACACACCTCAACTACTACAACTCTGTGACAAAGGCTCTTTTGGGTCAGAAAGCTGAAGCAAAAAAGGTTTGTGGCAAATTAAATGGACATCTTTCCAGGATTTTGGCTGGTAAGAGACACGGTCCAAGTGTTCTCTGAATGAGATTCATTGCTTGAAAGTATTATATTATTACAATGGAAGCACTGTCTATTTTTCTGGAGCCTTTCATTTCACACTGTATGTGCTTGATAAGCATTCAAGCTGAAATATCTACATTTAGGTATGGGGCATTAATCTGAATACATTGACTTGTAAATATTGTGTTTCTAGATCCCACCTTCCATCATTGTCATTTCACTCAATGATTAGAAATAGATCTTTTATCAGGTTTTCATGATTGTTTTTGGCAAGAGTTTGATGATTAATCTTGTTTACTCATGCCCTCCAGTATTGTGTAATGAATAAACTCAGTGCAAGCTTATTCCACATAACTCATATGTAGGGATTCACATATCTAAATATGACATAACTCCTTTTGGTCTAGCTAGATGCTTGCGCCAGCTATCTGTACTTTTTTCTGTCTTCTCCAGTAGCGTTATTGCCCAGCAAAGTGCAGCCCATTTTACCTTTCCACCCGCATGTCTGTTGGGATGAGGGATTAGTACTGTACAAACTTTTAATTCAGCTGTAGTATGCTGTCATTCCCTTCTTTTCCCTCTTATTTTTACAGAAAGCTCTGCAAGATTTGAAGACCAACCAAAATATTGTCCCTCTGTTGCCTTATTTGGTCAACTTTGTCATCAGTGGGGTAAGTACTCCATACTTCAGTCAAACTATGCACTGATTTGCTGTTGTAAGCGTTTACAGTTAGAACTTTCCAAAGTATGAAAAAAAATAAAAAACTTAATTACACCAGTACTTTTTGTAGTCAAACAGTGAAAAAGAAACTTATTTTTACCACTTCGATACAGTGAATTTGTCATGACGTTATTCTCTGATACCATTTTTTTTTTGTGCTTATATCTGTAGTAGGGTCATTAAATGGCGGAAATTGCCTTCAATGTGTGAAATGAACTTGACATGTCTTGTAGAAATAAATTAGCCTCAATAAAATCCTATTTTTGCTCAAATTCTGCAGGTGATCAGTGACGTATAATTATCCTTGGTTTTGTTTTGTTTTTAGTTTTACATCCCATGCAACACTGTAAAGTCATTTAAGAGGCTGGCTACTTCAATTGCCTGTCAGGGCCAACCGGGGCTGAGAGGGAAAAATCACAGCAGAAAAATGCAGATTGCCTGCTTGTGAGATCGAACTCGAGTCTTCTTTGTGATAGGCAAAGAGCCGAACCTTTACACCACAGGCACCAGTTTAAATGTCTTTACATACTTTAAAATTTTCACATAATTGGCCACTTTTAATGCCCAGATTTATTTTTATTTTTATCACATTGTCCTGGTTCATTTCATTACTTCTTGTCCTTACTTTTTCATGTCCTGATCATTTTTTCCTTCCTTAGATCAAGAACATGAGCCATGACATGACACACCTGACCACCATGTTGAATACTATACGTGCCCTACTACACAATCGTTCCTTGTATCTGATGCACAAACCATATGTGAGTCTTGTGTCTTGACAGTATTAGCAATATAAGGATTTGCGATAGGATTAATTGTATCAGAGCCTTTAACGCACATGCTTTGAATGGAAGCACATATCTATTTTAATGCACTCAAGTCATTTCTACGTTTCATATTCATCTGGCACTAACACTTACACCTGGGCCAACCCAGGCTGAGAGGGACATTGTCCCAGCAGAAAAACGGAGACATACTCGATCAAACAAACTGCCCCACATGGGCCTTGAACACACGTCCTCTGTGTGATAGGCAAAGAGCCTAACCATTACACCACAGGTGCCAATATGGCAACATTCAACATCTCCACAAACAGGGCCATTCTGTGGAGGGCACATAGGTTGCCATACAGCTTCCCCTTTAGAGGAATCTCTTTTGGGTGAAACATATTGACCTCTCAAGTTAGATTAGCATAAATGCAGCAAACATAAAGCTTTTACAAGAAAAATGTTATATATTGTGTTGAGTCCATGCATGAAGTCAGAAATAAATTTATCCTGTATATTACATGTGCAACCTCTGAAAAATGGGGAGATTTTGGAGGCAGAGTATATCCTTGTATTCTATTAGGGTCATGTCATAGACAAGTACATAATTATGAAGAGCTTCATTACAGAACACATTATATGCAGAAAAATAAAAAATTGATTACCTCATTTTTTATAGCTAGTTATTTCAGTCATGACAGCGGCATAGTTTGGGGTTGAAATCACCTTGTATAGTCGATGAAGCCGTAAAACCCGAACCAAACAAACAAACAAGCAGTATAGTTATTTTTTTCTTTCACAAAGATAGTTAACTGAAAGTAGTAATTTGCAGTTTGTTTTTTATATTCTTCCCTTGAGACTATGCTGTGTTTTGCGATAAAGCTCACCATGTAGTATCTACAGTTGAACCTGCTTAAGCGACCACCTGTTCAAGACGACAACCTGCACAAACGACCACTTAACAATCGACTACCAAATTGCATTTCTTCTATATATTATCCCTCTCCAAGACGACCACCTGTCTAAAACGACCACTTTTTTCTAGATATTGGGTGGTCGTCTTAAACAGGTTTGACTGTACAATAACTTTGTCGAGATGACAATAATTTGTCTTGTTTTGTTGTTTCTGAAAGAGATGTTCTCCATCTTGCCCCTGTTCCAGCTGGCCACCCTGGTCCAGGCAGTGGAGTTCTGTGTGCTGGAACCATTGGCTGCCTCCATCAGCTCCTCCAATGACCAATGGGTTCTCAGGGACTACGCCGCCAGACTTTTAGCTGAAATTGTCAAGTAAGTATAGCCTGTAATAGCTGATTTTACAAGGTGTTTTTTGTTGGAGCGATGCAGTTGTTTGTGAGTTTCATAGAAAGAGAAAGTTACGGTACTTTAGTGTTTTACTTTGTTTCTATGTCAAGAGATTAGTTTGATAAATGTTTCTGCTGTATTCAACAAAAATTAAGTCATTCATCAAAGTTAAAGTTTTAACAATATTTCTTTGTCTTTTGTCTTTGTCCATTTCTTCTTCTTTTTCTTCTGCGATCCCCTGCTAGAACTCAGGGGTAAGTCACTATGACTGAATTTACGTACATGGCCTATTTATCCTGC
>JAUKPP010002686.1:6246-18364 GCA_032273245.1 Phyllaplysia taylori | reverse complement strand
AGTGGTTGAGTGTACATTGTGTACAAAACAGGTCCTAAAACAGATCCCTGGGGAACTCCAAACTGGAGCTTGTGTGGGGAGGATTGAGCATTTTCTACAATCACAAAACATGTGCGCTCAGACAAGTAGGAAGAGAACCATTTAAGTACTGTATCTGGTAGTACATAGTAGGCCTATGTGGCGTTTGTGACGCGGCCCTTCAGAATTCAGACCTATTGCGCGCCTTTGTCGTTTTGGTGTCGATGCGAATACTCATTCTACAACGCGCCAACCTCACAGCTACTACCAAAATAAGACTTGTACTTGTTATTTACATGTAGATCTAGTATTATTTAGGCCTATGTTATGTTTCTTCGCTTCATTGATGCATGTGTGTATACCCAGTGCCAAATCTCGCCCACCTAATGGGAATCTAGTGTTAAACTGTGTATTCCTACGCGTTCTCAGGTGGGCAAAAACTGGGGCAACCTCTAGATACCCAACTATCGATAGCTGTAGTTACACTTTAAAACGAAATAAGTTCCTAAAACTCTAGATCTATTGTGATTGTTTCGTCACGGGGTTGGTGGGACACTTGCCTCTCAGAGCACTCAACTCGACGCGGCATGGGCGCCCCAATTCCCCATTCTTCTAAAGGGCTTCATCTTTTGTGTCTCCGCTCAAAACAAAATGGATGGCGCTGCTATAGGAACATTTCCGCTGGTTCTGTTCACTGGGCGTGCGCCGTGGTGCACTGACTGTAGGCTCCTTCTGTCTAGACAGACAGTGGCTGCGCCTGCGCCTTGGAGTTCACAACTATGAACATCGTCTCGTGTGACTTATGAGACCAATTCTTGCATGACAGTCACGTCCACATTTGCTGCAGATGAAGGTAGATGGTGGTCCAGAGTTGTTCTGCTGCCTCTCCTTTCTGCGATTTCGTTTATCTGTTTGGTGCACTTGTCTCTTTGCCTCTCTCCAGCGCACCCCCTCTCTCACTACACCCCTCCATACACCGCGATCTGACGCGTGCTCTTCCCATTTGGCTGGATTGATGTTGGTAGTTCTCAGGTCACGCTTGCACACTTCTTTGTAGCGTAGAACTGGGATCTTGTGGTGCACTGAATAGAGTGCAAAAAGGACACGTTTGAGCGTGGGTCAGTCGCCACAATCTTGGGGGTGGTTGATTATACTATAGAGGCGCCAACATCTTTGGCCGTTTTTAGCCAACCTTGGTCGCATGGGTGCAAGCATACAGCCCCCAAAAAGCCTGCAACCCAGGAAGGCAAACTTTCATTTTGCCTGCAAGATGTTTTTTTCGGGTTTTTTCCGATATTTTACGCATATATTTTCCAATCTCGGCGACGCGGTTTTGCCGGCAAGGTGCAGGTCAGAGGGTTGATTATGCCGGCAATCTTGCACCCATGGGTCGTGGTGTTATTTTACGCCCTTTTTTAGAAACATTTTAACACTGTAAGGACGTAACAGATCTGGTTATCTTTGGTTATGCGAGGGCTTAACGGCACTATTAATATGATGAGGTCACTCCAGCGCCAGAAGTAGGCCTAGATTACGACGATAGAAAGGCACAGAAAGAAGTAGAAGGTTGATGGGTCCTCTTGTTTGTTTGTATGTTTGGGGTTTTACGGCTCCATCAACACTATAAGGTCATTTGGGCGCCGAGAAACACTTTTGGTCGTTGTCCACCTTGTCCTCTTTAGAGAGTTTTTTTTATTAAAGGTTAAAAAGTGCAATAGCACCCTTTCTGTCTTCCTCTATTTCTCTTTCCTTGTAGAATTGTTTTGGCAAGCCCTGTGGATCTTGTGACATGGCCACACCATTTTAATTTTCGTCTCTTCAATGATTCAATGTGGTCAGAAGATCTTCATGGCATTGTCATGCTGCCCCACTGCCTTTGTGATTCTGTTCCGTCCCTCAGCATTTGAAATATTGTGGTCTTTGTATGAGATGTCAAGGAGTCTGCGGTAACATCTCATCTGTTGCCTGAATCCCTTTCTCCAATCCTGCTGTTAAAATCCCCGACTCACGGGCGTATAAGATAACTGGGATGACCAGTGAGCGCTTGGGATGACTAGTGAGCGCTTGGGATGACCAGTGAGCGCATCAGTCTGATCTTGAGTTGAGCGGGATGTTTCTGTCCTTCCAGATATATAGACTTCAGTTTTAACAGCACAGCTGTTGTTTGCGCGATTCTGGAGAGAATTTCTGATCTTGAGCCTTCGTCTGAGACGATTGATTGTGAGCTTTGAAGTCTCTTCTTTTTAACTGGGAAGCAATAAATACCCTAGCCGTGCACCAAAATCTTTGAGGGCCTCTTTACAAGAGTCGCCATCAGTGAGCACTAAAACACACTGAAATTGAGGCATTTGCATAAAAGATAAACAAAATTAATGAAATAATGATTCTTCATAAAACTATTAAAACCTCAACCACAGAGCCAATATACATGTAATATACTTTAGTTTGGCTTGGTTACCAGTTTTACATCCCCCTGCAACACTGTAAGGTCATTTAAGAGACTGGCTACTTCGACCCTGCTTGCCAGGGCCAACCCGAGCTGAGAGGAAAAAATCCCAGCAGAAAAAAACGCAGATCGTCCGTGACCGGGATTGACCTCGGGTCTTCCGCATGATAGTCAAAGAGCCTAACCATTACACCAAAGCGCCGGTTATGTATTTTAGTGGGCCTGTGTTTATGATGGCACAAGAAGAAATACTTCTGCTGCAGCAGATCTGGGCCTGTGGTGCGATGATCGAGGAGGATCCACTGTCACTGACGCACAAAAACGACATCTATACTAAGTGTCTTGTGCGTTTGGCAACAAACTGCCCTTCTCAGGGCAAACCAAACTGCCCTTACCAGGGCAAAAACAACCCCAAAAATGGCTGAAAAGGGTCCCCGTTTTCAGGCCTGGTGGGGAAAAAGCAGTAATTCTCTATTGTGTCTTGCTTAGCCCCTTCACCCATCACGCAAAACAGATGGGGCAAAACTGCTGCCTCAATATGCACTTCGTGAAAGTACCTGACATTTAATCCAGGGTTTTTCTAACTGAAACACTGTCATGGGGAATGAACTACATGTATTACTGCAATCAATCACATGGACACAGAACTGTTGCAAAAGTAGAATATTTAATGAACATACTTATGGTGACAAACTGCTTGAAAAGGAGAACAAATCATAAGAACTAACCAAACGCATGCTGAATGTTCACACACATAAACAACTTGTTCAAAGAGGAGGCGAACCATTGGCTTCAGAGCAACCTCCACACAATGATGCCTCCTCGGCTTGCTCTCATCACAGAGGACGAGGCCTCAAAACATTTCACAATCTACTCTCTTTTGTTTTGTTGAACAAATAACAAGAAAAAATCCAACAGGACTAAAAATGTCTCTATTGACACAACTGCCGGTGTACTCTTTGGCGCCGTGATTTATATCCGTCGGCTTGTGGCAGGGTGGGGCAGGTGGTGGGCCAAGCTACAGATCTGTCTCTGATATCGCTACCCTACACTTAAGACCATCATTAGCAAAATCAACAAACACTACCCGGGGTGGGGGGCTACATCACTGCCTGGCGCTCTTGCCCACTTCATTCCCATGAAGTCTCCTAACCCATCACAATCTCCTAGACCCCCCCCCCCCCCCTCCCTCCAAATGTCTCGTTAAAGCATTCACAATCTTGACAGGCACAGTTCTGCCGTCTGTTTACAAAAGACCACATTATATATTGAAAAGCATCACATGATATACACATGTGTATGTATATGACCTTTTGTATGAAGGCGGCAGAGTTGTCTCTACTTTCTGCACTGCCAATCCCCCTCCTTCCCTTCTATACAACAAGAAAACAGAGGCCTGTGTTGGAGGTAGGATTACCCAGGGGAACAGTGGCCTAACTTATGTCATTGGAGGTTAAAATTCTAACGTCTCTTTACTAAGGGCCATACATGTATGCTAAAAAGTAGTTGTGCAAACAACCTTTCATAGACGGCAGAATAGCGTTGTAGAGCAGTTGAAAGTTTTGTGAAAAGCTCAGAGTGAGCCGAGAGCAGACCCCACCTAGCCCATCCCTGCCCACTACCAGTCCTGGTGCTCAGAATCCATAGACTTTGTTACCCGGACTACACAGTGGCCCCTTGCTGTGACGTCACACAAGGAGACACACCCTACACAAGGAACACCGGCTGAGCTAACAAAATAGTTATTTGTACTTCTTTTTCTATAGATAAAAATGTACACATGAATTCATATTGGCATTGGTTTACTCCGATTCCTAGGGAAATTGACATGACCTTTTTCTAAATATTATCTAATATTTTTCAAAGAACTCTTTTTAAACTAAAGTAAGTACAAAACTAGT
Source organism: Phyllaplysia taylori (assembly GCA_032273245.1). NCBI lineage: Eukaryota > Metazoa > Mollusca > Gastropoda > Aplysiida > Aplysiidae > Phyllaplysia > Phyllaplysia taylori. The sequence goes on along the minus strand of JAUKPP010002686.1, from coordinate 13,999 downwards.
ACACTGTATGAACAACTCAAGGCTTGCACCAGAGTTTTAAAGGGACGGAGGGTGGCAAAGTCCATGGATTCTGTGTGTGAAGTTCAGTGCGAGTGTCCTGCCAAGGTCAAGGCTGCCACATCAGCCTGTGACACCACAGGGCCTGGCGGGGAGCGGCAGAAGGCCCGACCACATCCACTGACATCACTGGGGATCTAGATGTGTGTGAGTGTGGAAGTGTGTGTGTGTGTGTGTGTGAGAGAGAGAGAGAGAGAGGGAGATAGAGAGAGAGAGTGTGTCAGGGAAAAAGAGAGATCTTGTCTAGATTAGATAAGAGCCGAATGTGTCCCCAGATCTGTGTGAAGATTTTAACGGTCTAAGTCGGACTAGAGTTTTGACCCTGGCCCAGAGCCGGCCCTAACTGACCAGGGAGCACATAGCGATACATTCATGGCAGGACCTGGGCTCATATCAACAAACAATATGGAGTTGTTCATGGTCTACGTAAACTGAGTGATCCCAGCTCATATTGGTATCATTTGGTCACTGGCAATGGCCCAAAGTTAATGAACTCAATACTTTTACTTTAAACAGTCTTACCAGAATATTTTCTTATTTTTCTTTGGTTGAAAGGGGGGGGGGGGGAGCTTTATATGAGTTATGAAGTTTGTTTTATGTAGACCATAAACTTCCGTCGGCTAAAAGGAACGAAGAAGCTGATGCCTCCTTAAATAAATAATAATAATAATAATAATAACTGCATTTTTATAGCGCATATCCCCGCTTGAAAGCAGGCTATGTGCGCTTTACAATCAATTATTAGCCAGTAAATTTCCGTAGTGACTATTACTATGGCCCATGGCTCATCACTGAACTCCTCTACACTACAGCAACAGCAACTTTCGAGTGGAAACGTCCTGTTGTATAATGCTCTATATTGCAACGGTTGTCAGGGAGGACTTGATGAGATGTGTCCTGTTCACGTGAAGTAGACAAATCTATAGAGAGAGTTTCTCACAAGTGCAGTGAGACAAATGAAGAGGGAGAGCCGTGGACTGTCCTCTCTCACCTCGGCCAATGGAAACAACTGGCAAAATCAAAGGACTTGGGGCAAACGTTGAGACAAGCGTCTAGCACTAGCATGGCCTTGTGCCACATGATCCTCCCCAGTCTCCACAGCCTGTATGCAATCTACTTTAGCCCTGTACTCAATGTCAGAAAATGGCATTGTGTATTGGCCAAGAAACATTTTATTTCAATGCCTTTTACCTTGGCTGAAACAGCCAAAGAAGCTGGAGCCTCTATAGATAAATAAATAACCCTACTATCATTGAGAATGGAAAGATCATGCATGTGTACAGATAAAAACCACATGACATGTCCTGGAGTTTCGCAGTGGTTTTATCTACATGTAGTGACATTCTAGAGCAAATTGTATTTAATGACAATGTAAAGGTTTTGTGGCCTGTGCCTGTCTAGAGAAATAAAGCCTTCGTCGGATCAAAGACTGGGTTAGGGTTAGGGCTTATTGGGGTAAGTCTAGCGCGCTCATCTCAACGTTTGCCCAGTCACATAGCAATGACAAGCAAATTGTGGTAACTGGTAGTTGAATGTGTGCTCCATCTCTCCCCCTGCGGCCTTGAGAGGCAGGGAGAGGAGACAGGACAAATGTCAAGGTTATGCTAGTTAGGTCAACCGGTGCGAGGCCCCCACTAGTGTGACTAGCGTAGGGGGAGCTCCGTTGCCTGGTGGTAGGTGAGTTCTCTCAACCTGTTAATTCACAGGGTTTCTATACAAGGTACATGATGCGTATATATATGTATATACGCATTGCTGGCAGCTACATGACACACAAAGTGAGGACAAAATCTTAAGACGGGGAAAGTGAAAAAGTTCAAGAAAGAAACAACCAACTTGGCTGCATTCAAAAAGTTTGAAAGGGATTCTCTTCAAATATGCAAAGTCAAAAGTTATACAACTGATATGTTGTTTCAGAAACAAAGTAACACAACACCGACTATCTACACTTATTAATGTTTGGGAAATGGGGATAGAAAAAAAAAACAGATGATGAGTGTGGAATATACAAATGTGCAAGGGAAGGCTGTCATCTCCTGTCCCCAATGCATGAACACCAAACAAGGAAGAAACTTCAAAATGCAGTCTCACAAAAATGTAACAACAACTTCCGTCTTGGCGGCTGAAATTTCTTATCCGTTTTCGAGTTATGGGTGACACCAGTGTGCACTGGCCGTGGTCACTGGGTGATGTCAAAGCGAGCAAATTGTCGAGTCCATGTGTGATGAGCTGGGTGTCCGTGAGTGTCCGACGTGAGGGTGCTGCTCAACTGACGGCTACCAAAGCCCAATATATGTACAGACACAATGGCAGAAGTGTAACGGCACAGAGTGTCGTCTGTCTCAATATCAACCAGGTGTTGTGCTCCGTCCCGACTGGCCGGTGTCATGTGCTCTGACCTGATACAATCACACCTCTGTGCTCACTTGGCAACATGGGTAGGCTACATGATACACACTGCCACTTAATCTTCAGCACATGATGACAGTCCGCACAATAGCCATCTCATATTGGGCTGACGGCTCTATACACACATGCCCATTTATACAACAAAAAATATGCACCATATAGCACTAGTGGCAGGAGCATATGACGAGTAGCTCCATAAAGCTTCGGTCAATCCACTCCTCCAACTCACAATGCGTGAATGCAAACAGCACAAAGCACTGGAAACTCTACAAGTACAAGATGGACAAAGGGCAGTGCAGACCTGGCTGTCAGTGACTTCAATCTTATGTGTCAGGACCAATCAGGCAGACCTGGCCGTCAGTGGCTTCAATCTCATGTGTCAGGACCAGTAAACATCTGCCCAGCCTGCATTGCTTGGACTTTGTACAATAAGACTCGGCTCAGGACAACTTAAGAGTTCAGCAGGCAGTTGTCGGCCCCTTGGCCAAATCCATACCCAGGTCTGATGGGGGTGTTTGACCACTCACACACACCCAAAGTGACTATAGCCAAGGGATATGCTCCCAGAGTAAACTGCTCCATGCTGGCATGGGCTAACTTGTACACTGGCGTTTGAACAAGAAATGCGCAAAAAGTCACAACATTTTTTACCAGCTATCACTGAGCCTGTGCCCGACGTGTGTGTGTGTGTGTGTGTGTGTGTGTGTGTGTGTGTGTGTGTGTGTGTGTTTGTGTGTGTCTGTGTGTGTGTGTATGTGTGTGTGTTTGTGTGTGTGTGTGTGTGAGTGTGTGTGTGTATGTGTGTGTGTGTACCGGCACACATCTGGCACACTGGTGATCACCGCTTGTGTGAGCACCGTACAGAGCATCCACATAGGCAGAGACGAAAGTCTGCACGCCTGTCGTGTTGAAAACCTTCTCACATCTCCGGTATGTTACAATATGAGCGGATCAATGCAGTTGGGAGGGAATACCATCATTAGTATTGAAACAGTCGGTACAACAAGAAACGTTATAAGCATCTTGTAATCGAAACGTAGACGAAACGTGTATGGTGTGTAAAAGAATTTCTTGTCTACAAAGCTGAGCTGCTCGCCCAAGAACAACAAGATAATTTTGCCTTGCGTTTGCTCCATTAGGTGAGCACAAGATGGTGAGCACAAAGTCGCCACTTGGTTTCATAGGAGAAAACAAATCTGATTCTTCTCCAAGCTCAGCTCAAGACGGCAGAATCCCCCACTCTGCTTCATTTCTTTTACATTTGGGAGAAGTTTTCCATTCTACAGTATGGAAAATGTTTGAGGCTAAGATCTTCCCTGCTTCCTATCAATACTGAGATTGATCATTAAAGCAATGAACCTCGATAGGCATAGAGCAAAAACATGTAAACCCTTAAGGACATTACACAACACATCTATGCCTCGATAAGTATTGCAAAACATGCCTAAATAGGCACACACACAAAAAACCACATAAAAAGGGGCACTCGAAAATATGGTGCGGTTGTCATTCCAACCCTCATGTTCAGAGTGCTAAGTACAATGTATTTCATCCATTTCATAAAACAATTCAAAAGAAAAACTAGTAAAGGAAAATCAGAAAACAACATTTTAACTACATTTTCACCTACTAAAAATTACAAATATAATCAGTACAGTGGAACTCAGATATAGCGAGCATGGATGTAACAAGACCTCAGATGCAACCAGAGAAAATGAAAATTCCCGTCCTGCTTTGTCTTTGTTAAAACACCCCGAATATAACGAGGACTTTGGGCTGGTCCTGTCCATCTCGGTATATAGGAGTCTCACTGCACCCACTTCTATGACCAAACAGAATCAACTCTGTGAGGTGGAGAAGCCCAGGCCACAGCAGCAAGTTTGAGGCCTGTGTGCTCTAACAGCTTTAGCCAACCTGAGCTCTCAGCACCTCATACAAAGCTTAGCTTAGACTCACCAACTAATCTGTAATCCAACTCTAGAAATACACTTCCAATATCTTGGACTAGAAAAAAGCAGACAGCAATAACAATATCTAACTCTGTTGTCTTTTTACAAAAGGCCGTTTATATGCTTAAACCTACACTTGTACAAAGACGGCAGAGCTACCCTCCCAAGACAACTAGACAACTTTAAAAATTTTTACTCCTATATATTTCAGGCAACACACAGGCGCTAAAACATCTTTGGCACTTTCAATACTTCTTGTGGTCACTTGCACCAAAGAAGGAAAAGACCCTTTGAGGGGTCGACATGTCCAGTAAGTTTGCACTAAGATATGCTTATATTGTTGGTTGCTGCATGCATTTGTCACATGGGTTCGACATGATCGATAGATGAGTTGGTGCAGAAGTATAAAGATGGACACACAATTGCAATCAAGACTTGACTGTAAAAAAAATGCCTTATTAAAAAAACCGTAATAAACACATTTTTATCTCCGAAAATGCAGACATAATTTATCTTTCTGTTTGCTGTCCTCAAAAACAATGTAAAAATTAAACCCCCAAGACAAAACAGAAAAAATGCGATGCCTCCATCCCTGGTTACTAATAATGGTGATTTCACGTCGCGGCTAAGCTCACCATGCAACAGGAAGTGCCTGTCCATCATACATGTTGAACTCAGTGCACTGACAAGCCTTAAAAAAATGTCATTGACAAAGGAGAATTTCACAGTTCATGAACTAGAAGTCCTGAAGCAATAGCAAAACCAAGTTCATCTAACTTCCATGTCCAAAAGTATATAGCAAATCAGCATTTTTTCCTCTTTACATGTGTACAATTCCTCTAAGTGTGGTCAATGCAGACCTCAACACAATCCGCGCATTTAACAAATTGGCAAATTTGAAGCCAAACAATTGTAAAAACACAGGAAAGTAAGGGCGCTAGTTTTCAAATCTTGGCAAGATCTACCCAGTACCCAAAAATTCCCTTTAAATTCACTCAATGAATTTCTCCCCTAAAACTGCGGAAGCTGGCGCCTCCATAAATATAAAAGTCTCCAGACTGATCCACGCAACTAGCCACGAGATGGGAGAAAAAGAATTTGTACAACATCACAATTGTTCCCTTGTTAACATAACCCCCCCTCCTTTAAATCGTACTTTCTGTAGAAATAGCACTTCCACACACCAACTCACTTCCTAGACAATTCCCATGAAGTGCTTCTGTAGCACGGCATCGGTAATCTAAAAGCATGAGCAGTGGTCTTTTACATCAAATCCATAGTCACATTTCATTCATTTACAAAGTTAAAAAAAGGGTTCAGAATATTTCCAGCTTTTGTGAACAAGTTGCCTGGGACTGGGTGGGTGGCCCTCGCTGGGCAAACACCCAGACTCAACACAATTGAAAGAGAGAAAAAAAAACCATCTTCTTCGGTTGCGCATTCAACTTTCTAGCAGCTGAGGCTTGACGTAGGTAGGCCCAAGTCTTAGATCAGATACTGGAGTCTCACGCTAGCAATTATGATTGTTAAATCTCAGCCAGTGATTTCTCCAAACAATGTGGCCTGAACAGAGTAATCACCGGACCAGAATACGGTCAAACAGGGTAGCTACTAGGACCAGAATCTAGTGAGGCAGGGTAGTTTCCAGGACCAGAATCTAGGCCCCATAACCCTTTGAGCCACTGCACTAGTCCCATATAGACTGGGGCCCATTTTATAACGTAAACAAATCACAAATTATACTAGCGTGACTGTGTAACAGTGGCTCTATAGCTGGAGGAGCCCAATGTTGTCCTCCGTGACACTTGCCTACACCAGATGACAGATGGGCATGGATCTTATAGGAAACTCCAGTCTGCCTTCTGGCACAGTACAACTTAAGGATGCTGCAAATTTCTTGAATGAATTGGAGCAGATCATGGTGAGACCTTCGGGTCTTTGCCATCGTGTCGGGAGGGGAACTGTCATCCATTCAAACTTTTTTTTTTTTTTTTTTTTTTTTTTTTTTTTTTTTTTAGATTTGATATGAAACGTTCATGCAATATCTTGTCTACAAGCAATCCACTCCAGCGATGAGAACAGAATGAGAGAATGAATGGATGAGAGTCCCCCGAACGTAAATCGTGAGGGTGAGGGAAACGCGATGACTCGTTTCCCCCGTCAGTTGAAGCATGTACAATGTAGCCGTCCAGCCAAGCTTCGCACACACCGGGCCAAGCCTGGCAAATCTTGTCTGTACCTGGCACCAGGCGACAATGTCTAAGATCTCATGGCATACCAGTGAACCAGGCAAGGACTCATTTCATGGCTGGCAAGTTTTCAAATCAAAACGAATGTTGTTTGGTCACGTTTATCTCCCGACTTTCAACACTGGAGAAATGTGTTTGATCCCATCTTCATGGAGAGCACAGAGCTGGCAAGTATTGTCCAGGTTCACTGGCATCAAGACATTGAGGCTCAGCACAATTCATATGAATCATGAGCCTGTCACTGGATGTTTGTGAAAAGGATACACATGTGCTGGTTATCTCCACTTGTGCAAAAGGAGAAGAGTGGATGTAAGCCCCTGTAAGCCCCAGCACAGTGTTAGGTGGCCTAGTGCAGGGAAAGACTCAGCCCGCTGTGTGCCATTGGCTGGACCAGCTATGTCAGACATTCAAATAAATGTTATGTAATATACAAGAATCAAGTGAGCGTCTCGGCATTAGTAAGAAGTAAATGTGGGAACGACCTGGTGCACCAAATGACACCTCGAGTGGGTGACGGCATAGAGGAGCCGCAGATGGTCAGCCTCAGATGTCAGTCGGTGCACCGGTCACCTCACACGGAGACCCTGTCTGTGTTGTCGCCCAGACGCATCCATGATGGATCAGAAAGGGAATTGGAAAAAGCCAGTGAGGCTTTTGGCCTTGATAAGCATCAAAACTCGGTACAATACAAGCAAGTGGTATCTTTCAGCGCCACTGAGAAGCATCTTTCAGCATCAATGAGTGACAAGGGATGGCAACTTTCAGCGTCATCGAATGCCACCGGATGGCAACTTTCAGCGCCATCAAATGCCACCGGATGGCAACTTTCAGCGCCATCGAATGCCATCGGGTTGCAACTTTCAGTGCCATCAAATGCCACCGGATGGCAACTTTCAGCGCCATCGAATGCCACCGGATGGCAACTTTCAGCGCCATCAAATGCCACCGGATGGCAACTTTCAGCGCCATCAAATGCCATCGGATGGCAACTTTCAGCGCCATCAAATGCCACCGGATGGCAACTTTCAGCGCCATCAAATGCCACCGGATGGCAACTTTCAGCGCCATCAAATGCCACCGGATGGCAAC
>JAUKPP010002575.1:0-15405 GCA_032273245.1 Phyllaplysia taylori | reverse complement strand
GTGAGCATTGTCTTGTGCGTCACCACACCCCTGTGTTGTACCAATACCCAATGACCTTGACTGTATGTCCATGAGTGAGCATTGTCTTGTGCGTCACCACACCCCTGTGTTGTACCAATACCCAATGACCTTGACTGTATGTCCATGAGTGTGTATTATCCTGTGCGTCACCACACACCAGTGTTGTACCAATACCCAATGACCTTGACTGTATGTCCATGAGTGTGTACTGTTCTTGTGTACATCCCCTAGACCTGGCCAGGAGGACTGGTGGCTGTGTTCAGCCTACTACCATAACTCTGGTGCTCAACTTGGTGACCTTGTTCAGTTTGCTCTGGGCCGAGCTGAGAAGGTAGAAAGTTTGGTGTTCATGCTGATCCTTGATCCTTGTCTGACGACTGATAGTAGTGATAGAATAGAAAGTTTTATGTTAACTTACTAGTCTTATCGTTGTCTAAGACTGAGAAAATAGAAAGTTTTGTGTTAACTTACTAGTCTTATCGTTGTCTAAGACTGAGAAAATAGAAAAAATTGTGTTAACTTACTAGAATCTGATCCTTGTCTAAGACTTACAAAATAAATTTTTTTGTGTTAGTTTAATAGAGTCTTATTGTTGTCTAAGAGTGAGATATAGAAAGTTTTGTGTTAATTTGCTAGAATCGTATTGTTGTCTAAGAGTGAGATATAGAAAGTTTTGTGTTGACTTACTAAATGTTGATCCTTGTCTAAGACTAAGAAGAAAGTTTTGTGTTAAGTTATTGAATCTCTATCCTTGTCTTAGGGCTGAGATATTGAAAGCATTTTGTTAACTTACTAGTTAGTTATTCATCCTTGTGTAAGACCAAGAGAAAGACAATATTGTGTTAACTTACTAAATGTTGATCCATGTCTTAGGACTATAGAAATGTTTGTGTTAACTTAATAGATATAATCATCCTTGTTAAAGACCAAGATATTATAGATAGTATTGTGTTAACTTACTAGATATATTGATCCTTGTTGTCCATATAATATAGAGTTATCTTATCGCCCGGAAGTTTTTCATATACAGAGTTATGTTATCACCCAAGAGTTTCCCTATACATCCAACTCCTCACTAGTTTTTCTCCTGATTATTCTTCTGTGTCCAGTACAATCCATGTGAGTTTGGCAAGGGTTTGCTTCAGTACCTGGACTCTGTGCTCTGTGGCAGTGAAGAGCGGGAGATAGAAGACACGACACTTTGTGATAACATCCTCAACATCTACGCCGTCTCTGCCCCGCACAAACTCTCACACCTCATTGTCATGTCAAACTTGAGAAACTTTACTGCAGGTAGGCCTTGAGCTCATTCTCCTCTCTATACCAGTGCAGCTTATTCTCTATATCAGCACTTTAGCTTATATCTTTAGAATGGAAGATCAGACAGGAAAACATCTGCTGTATGCACAGCTAATACAACTAGTATAAAGTTACTGATTGTAGCCAGGGCCAGGAGATGAGATAAAGTCACTGATTGTAGCCAGGGCTGGGTTAAAAACTAGAAAAAGTTATTGACTGCGGCAAGGGCCATGTTAACAACTAGTGTAAAGTTATTGATTACCGGGTATAGCCAGGGCTTGGTTAGCAACCAATAATTAGTGTACAGTCATTGATTGTAGCCAGTGCCGCTGTACCGTGCGACTTTAAAGTAATCATTGCTATTGCTATCTTTTACATGCATTAGGGAAATAGTTCCCCAGGTTGCCTGTCAAGTGTTAACAAGTTTCATTCCCAACATCTTTTGTATGTACAGAGAAAGCGTTCCATCACCTCAAGACATGGCTGGCTGTCAAAGCAAGTGCTGCTCAACCAATCAGGTAAACTACTCACTAGGAAAGTGATATTTTCCTATCCCATCAGTACTGTTCTAGTCAACCTTTCAGGAGTCTAAGATTTGTTTTTCCCAAGGTGGCCTTATACAGCTCTGGAGGCCTAAATTAACAAAACCCGAGCCCAATGGTTTGTTGAGGAAATTACTTTGTTCAAGAAAGATAATGTATGAAGATATATCTGTTATTTCAGTAAACTAAAGCTTGATGCAATGATTAAGGGGGTTAAGTGAAAGATTTGTTCTTGTTTGTTGTCAACTGGCATTGTGCAGGTCTAGCCAAAGTCTATAGATTGTCAGATCTCTAGGTCTGGGCTACCTTGGTGAAAATGGACAAATAATTACCAGACACACGGCTTCACAAACTTGACAGAATTATTTGAATTATTGATCAGGTCTTTCCTGGTACCCCTTGTTGTTTTCTCTTTTGTACATGTTTATTCGCAATGTGCAATATCACCCATAGTCATAAGTTTAGCTCTAGATGAGCCCAGACCCGATGTAGATCTTGACCTGTTCTATACTGGACTCCTAGTCCTAGCTAGATGTTGCCGATATGTTGGACACAGTCAACAAAATTGTGAAGACTCTACAATTTGTTTGTTTCAGCTGTTAGGACAGAGAAATGGAAGAAAAAAATGTTCTTTTTCCAGGGTTTGAACTTGGTGTCCAGGGTTAGAACCTGAGTTGACTGATCAGAACATCAGTGGCTTTAATTATCCATTTACCACATTCTACAGTGTCTTGAGCAGAGTCCATAGATAGCTTATATTTTTTTTGTCATTACATTATGTGACAAGTGTATTTAGTTGTCATATCTCCCTCTCTCCCTCATTTTCACTTTTCTCTCCTTCACTCACTCTCCCCTCATTCTCTTTCTCTCCTTCACTCACTCTCCCCTCATTTTCTTTCTCTCGTTCACTAACTCTCTTTTCCTTGTTCCTCCAGCGCTGTGGACAAACTGGCAATGGTTCAGCTTCACCTGTCGCTGTGTGAGGTGGACCTGGCGTGTGCTGAGCTCGCGTCCATCCCTCGGGCTGAGCTGGTTCCCTTATGTGCCTCAAACCCAAACCTTGTGCACCGCAGCCTGCAAGAGTTCACACCACTAGCCCAGCTGATGCGCCAACACGAGGCATTCATTCTGCTGGACATTCTGGTGGACATGATGGACAAATGTTGCATGTCACTCGACTCGCTCATCATTTTGCTCAAAGTACACCTCTTTCTTATAATTTTATTCCAAATGCATTAACTCCCTCCTCATCATTTTGCTCAAAGTACACCTCGCTCTTATCATTTTATTCAAAGTACATCAACTTTCTCACTCATCATTTTGCTCAAAGTAAATTTTCGGTCTTTTCATTTTGCTCAATGTGTACCATCAATTTTTGTCAATTTGCTCAAAGTACACCAACTCTCTCTTTCCCTCTCATAATTTTGCTCAAAGTACACCAACTCTCTCTTTCCCTCTCATAATTTTGCTCAAAGTGCAGCGGAATTCACTTAATTCGATGTAGATGGAGCGAGGCAAGCATCTCGAATTATACGAGATCGAATTGCGCTTAAAAACAAGGGAAAAAGAGAGAGGCAGAGAGAGAGAAAGAGAACTGCAGAGCACACCATCCACCTTGACCTTGTGTAAGCGTTTCACGGTCCATGTATGTTTCCTGTCAGCCATTGGTACTAATTCTAATACATGTATTAGGACTAGCACTCAAGTAGTGTAATTGGTGATGACACTGACAGCTGATGCCCCATGTATTCAAACAAATGGTCCAGTCATAGCTGATTGGCTGGATTTGGGCTCGAATTTGAAATGAGCAGATTTTTTGTAGACAAGGCTTTTGGTAGTTCAAATTATGTGATTATGTTTAATAGATACAAAGAAGGGAAAAATTGTTAGTCTGGTCATTGACACGAATTAAAAGAAAATTGAATCATCAGAGTTCGAATTAAGTGGATTCCACTGTACAAAATCTCTCTCTCACTGTCTCTTTCTCTCTCTCCCTGTCTCTCTCTCTCTCACAATTAGACCTAAACACTTGCAGACACTCACTCACACACAGACACACACACACACACACACACACACACACACACACACACACACACACACACACACACACTCACCAGTCACTGTCTTTACCTCAGAGCCAGGGCGGTGCTGACATCCACGACAACAACCATGTGATGGAAGTCCTGGAACTCATCCTGTCTGGTAATCTTGATACATGTCTTCTGTATATGTCATCTATAAAGAGTGTGTTGCTCGGGTTTGGGTAGCGAGTTTCGGTAAGAGATCAAGATTTAGTCTCCAAGTGAAATTGCCAAGTTGTCATCACAAGTTTTAATGAGAGATTACAACTGGCAATTTCACAAGTATCATGAATCCTGATCTCCAACAGAAACGAATGTGATACATTTTTTATACCATGCTGAAATCAGCTACAGGAGTACAATTGAGCACTGATAATCTGACCACCGATAATCCGACAATCTTGCTTATCCGACACAATCCGAAGGCACCGAAATTTTTCCTCTATTTTTTGTCTCGATAATCTGACAATTTGCTGTTCCGACTCTGACATAGGTTTAGAGGGAACAAAACTGATAATTAAATAGAAAAAACTGTTAGATAATCCAACATCAATTTTCGAAATGTCGGACAGGTACGATCAGTTACACTATAAAGGCTGCCACACAAAGAAACACAAAACACCGAAAACCAGATCTAACACTGGTCGTGTAGAATCTCTGTCACCAATAAAGTTTTGAGGCAACGGCTCTTAAAGTAGCAGACGATCAGTCCAAAGCATGGAGCCATGATTCCAAGCTTGACCACTACCCAAGACTCAGCAAACAAGAGGAGATCACAGACTTGGATTATTTGTTTATGACCACTACACTCCATGCGTCACCGCCCATTGCACACAGGCACTCAAAACTTTCTTACCCTTGACCCTTCGTACCCAGTCTAGACAGTGTAGTCTGATAAATTTTATGGTATGCCAGATGCCCTGAGCAAACAAGAGAATCCGTTACTTCAGATTCATCACCCCATCCTACTTATCCCCTTTTAAACCTGTGTATAGTCTTAACATTAAGAGGAATTTTTTATACAAAGATCAATCGGCCTTTATATTTCAACAAAAAGATACACAAGATGGCAAAACTGAATAAAAGTAGAGTATTAAAGCTAAATAGGATTATGTGGGGCTGAAACTATAGCAGATCCGATAATCTGACAAACTGGATAATCCGACACTTTTGCCAGGACCTGTCGGTGTTAGATTATATGCGCTCTACTGCAGATTTGTAGTGTAATTGCAGAGATCAAGCACTAGATACAAGCAGAGCTTAACGTGGAACTGAATCTTCAACTTACTGATGTAAATTTGTCTGTTCTCATAGAACATCAAGCATTGCTATTGAACAGAGAGGCGTGAGCAGAAAAAACATAGTTTACTGCTGCTATTGAATGCGCAAAAAAGAAAAACTTGCTCTTTTGTCCCACCGCTGCTATGCCAAAGATTTCATGTAAATTAGATAGTGAATGCGCTCACAATGAGGACCAGCGCTGTGGTGTAATGGTTAGGCTCTTTGCCTGTCATGCGGAAGACCCGAGTTCAATCCTGAGCGCGGACGATCTGGGTGTTTTTTCTGCTTGGGGTTTTTCCCTCTCAGCTCGGGTTGGCCCTGACAGGCAGGGTCGAAGTAGCCCGTCTCTTAAATGACCTTACAGTGTTGCAGGGGATGTAAAACTGGTAACCAAACCCAAAAAATCACAGTGAGGCAAAAAGTGATAACTGACATGTGAAATATCAAGTATTGGTATGTCACAGGTGAGATATAAGGATTTCTCTTAAAGGATGGGTAATGCAAAAACAACACTTTGTAAGGTATCAATACATACATGTCATCTCTCTATGAGTATCTCTATTGTGTCATAATTTAGTGTTTCTGAACCCCTACCCCGGCCTCAGCCCGGCCCTCCCCTACCCTCACCTCAACCCTTCCCTGCCTTCACCTCTTCCCTACTCTAGCCCTGCACACAGACACAGACCCACTTCTATTCCACTGTTTCGTGTGGCAGAACGTCTTTAGTAGAAAACCAAGTATAAAGATTGTTGATGCATCTTGTACTTTTGTTCATTTTCAGATGAGAAAAGATTGTTCTTGTTCGAATCATCATCAGTAAGTATCGCAAACAGTAAAAAATATTGCTGATATTTCACCATCATCATTGAAATCCCGAAGTAAACATTTAAGAATATAATAGCTATTGTTTCACTTTTGTATTGATCATCATCATCATCGACATTTTGAAGTAAATATTCAAGAATATAGCTCATGTTTCATCATTGTAGTCTATTCTCAATCATCATATATATATTTAAGTAAACAGTCAACCAGGGCTTGGATCTAATGGAAAGGCTCTTTGTCTGTCATGCAGAAGACCCAAGTTTGATCCCACGCACGAACAGTCTGGTTTTTTTTTCTGCTGGGAATTTGTCCCTCCCTGTATGGGTTGGCCTTGACAAGCAGGGTCGAAGTAGCCCGTCTCTTAAATGACCTTACAGTGTTGCAGGGGATGCAAAACTGGTAACCAAACCAAATCTAAACAGTCATAGCTGGTGTTTTACCTTTTTATTCACCATCATCATAAACATCAGTACCTTGAGGAAAACGGTCAAGAACAAAGCTGAGGTCTCATCACCATCACCACAATCATCATCATCATCATCATCATCATCATCATCATCATCATCATCATCATCAGTATCTCAACATCAACAGTCAGTTAGAAGTTATTTTTTATGATGCAACAGCTTATTTCACTGTTTTAACTGACATCAACAGTCATAACTAAAGTTTCACCATTGCATTCAACCCCATCATCATCATCATTGGTATTTCAAAATAGATAGCTATTGTTTCACCATTGTATTCTCCATGATTATCAGATAGATATAATAATACAGAATATTCCAAAACATAGTTTTGCGTCCATATCTTAGTAAGTTCAATCGAATCTTTGCAAGTAAACCAGATGTTAGAAAAGTTTATGGGTGAATAATGATGTAATAAATGACTATGAGTTGTATCAACATTTTCTTATTATAACTGGTTGGTATTTATTGCTTGCCTGGCAATCATTAAGGATTTGCACAGCTTTATCCCAAATTTTCCCTTGGGAATGGCCATGCACTCTTTCTTACCTTTAAACTCAGACTTGCCAACCTGTAAGCAATTGCGTATTCTAGTACACAAAACTGTCAGCAATACACAAATACCCGTCAAAACGATCAATTATGCATCTTTTTATTTTCCGGTAACCTTGATCGCCATTGCTCGAAACCCGCTGTCAAGCCCTACTGGGATCGTAAAACTTATCCCCGGTCTCTACCTCTACTTGTGGAAGGCCTGGAATTTGTTGGTGTTGCCCGATTCTGTGCACATCATTTCAGTACTCATCATGAGTTGAGAATTTGCAAGCAGTTGCTGATAACTCTTGTTTTTCTCCATCCAGTATCGGTATCGGAAATTAATTTGCATTCGATGATAATATTTTGTTTGCGTTTAGGCCTTTGGTCTTTTTTTACTGCTGAAATAAGCGTTTCATTTTCAAAATAAGCAAAATCATGATTCCCCAGCGTGAAAAATAAGCAAAGTGAATTTGTATGGTTGGCAAGTCTGTAAACTACCAATAACTTGAGTCTGTGGTGTGGTGAAATGGTTAGGCTCTTCGTCCATAAAGCAGAAGACTGCGTGCGAACGACCTGCAATTTTTTTGCTGGGATCATCCCTCTCAACTCGGGTTGGCCCTGATAGGCAGGATCAAAGTGGCCCATCTCTTAAATGACCTTACAGTATTGCAAGGGACATAAAACTGGTAACCTAACCAATACTGCCAATACCCATTTTTTATTTTCAGAATTGAATGTCATTGTAGTTTGAGGGTTGTTCAAAATGGTTAGTGTTTTTTTTCTGTTTTGCTAGAATTTTATGATTGGTTTGTTCCATTCGCTGATCATTGCTGTCCGTGTTGTCCCCCCAGCACCTGTTGTGTGAAATCTACCTCCGAAGAATTACAAGCCGATCTCAGCAACAACTGAGTCTGAAGAGCTTGGCTCAGCACAAGTTCACATTGGTTAGTACAACTGTGTATGAGTAGCTCATTGATGGTCTACACAAACTGGTTGTTGGATTGGTAGTTTCTACACATGTTTCTATCTTATTTGTAGGTAGGTAGAACATAATGGTGATTTCCTTTATATCCGACTTGGCTGCAATAATCTCAAATACCGGTAGCTCAAAATCTATGCTTGGAGACCGGAAGTATGATTATGATAGGATGATGTCCTTGGAGTCCTTAAAGTTCATCCCATGTAAATTGAATGTGACATTGTTGAATGACTGTAAGAGCTGTGCAATTGGATGAATGTGTCTCAGGTGTTAGAGTCTAACTTAGGCTAAGACACTTATGAACGTGGGTTGATTTTGGTAAGTTTTGATGGTTCCATGTCCTTGTACTGATGGTCATAACTCTCCTTCTTTCTCTCTCCTCTCTCTACCCCCTCACCCCTTCTCTTCCTCTCTCTTCCCCTCTCCCCTCCCCCCTCTCCACCTCCCCTCTCCCCCTCTCTACTCTCTCCCCTCTCCAAATCTCTCCACTCTCCACATCCCCTCTCCCATCCCTCTCCCTTTCCCTCTCTCTCCCCTCCCCCCCTCCCTCCCTCCCTTATACCAGCCATCCAGTAGCGGTCACTTTGCATCAAGGTTTGCTTGGTTGGATTTCCTGCCCCCATTCTACAGCCCGCACAAGATGCTCAAGCCATGCCAGAGGTTGGAGGTGAAGCATGTGGTGGGGCAGGGGCTGCGAGGGGCCACCAGCAAACCTGTCAACGTCCAAACCCATGGCGGTCAGTCTCACAGACAAGCCTGCACTTGTTGCCTCTGTCATGAGCCTCTGCTCAAACTACAGGTCAGTTATCGGTTTGTCTATTGTTCCGTCTTGCTGTCTGTCCATCTGTCTATCCATCTGTCTGTCTACCGGTCTCTCTGTCTGTCTATCTTTCCAATTAAGTGCCTGTCTGTCTGTCTGTCTGTCTGTCTGTCTGTCTGTCTGTCTGTCTGTCTCTCTGCGTCATGAGGCAAATGATAGGTCAGTTTTCTGCCTGCCCGCTGTTTTGCACTTCAAAGTAGTTTTTTCTGTCTTCCTTACTCACACCACTAACAGTAAGATTTCAGTTCATCTTTCTATTTTTCCGTCTCACAACGGAAACTGTTGTTCAGTTGTTTATTGGTCTGTCTTTCTCACTCTATCTCACCATGCACTCTCTCTATTCACCAACAGTCGCTTCTGTGTTCACCCCATCTCACCATGGACTTGGCCACTCACGTGCTCAATTTCCTCCAAGAAGAAGGAGACAGTGAAGAAAGTTCTAGCATGAGCCAAACCTCAGCCCCAGTGTCTGACTGTGCCAGTTTGGATAGCATACGTATGCTCTGCACCATTAGACTGGACCTAGCCAAGGCCACGGAGACACTTGTGGAGAAATACCCCGGGGTCCTGGCCAATTTTGCTGCTTGCTGCTTCCAGGGAGATTTTGACAAGGTAACTGTCAAGCTTTATCTAGCAGATTGTGTTGTAGATAAGGTTTTGGTCCTGCTGAATCTAGTAGATTGTAGACACGGTAACTGTCAAACTTTATCTAGCAGATTATAGACAAGGTATTGGTCAAGCTGAATCTAGCAGATTGTAGACACAGTAATGGTCAAGTTGAATCTAGTAGATTGTTGACATGGTAATGGTCAAGTTGAATCTAGTAGATTGTAGACACAGTAATGGTCAAGTTGAATCTAGTAGATTGTTGACATGGTAATGGTCAAGTTGAATCTAGTAGATTGTAGACACAGTAATGGTCAAGTTGAATCTAAAAGATTGTAGACAAGGTAACGGTCAAGCTGGACTTCGTTTCTAGTAGATTGTAGACAAGGTCAAATGTTTTCTCCATACAACATATCCATCCTGTGTTATTTTCTCCATACAGTATTTCCATCTTGTGCGTTGTGTCGAGACAGAAATCAAAGTCCAGGAGCAATCTGGCACATCGCAGACACAGGAAGTCTATGTCAAAGCCTACAAAGGTAAGTACAGTGCAGCGCAAACACAATGAACACGGATGTGCCGAGATTTTGCCTGTAATGAGAGAAACGAAAATCCTTAGGCTTTTTCCTTCTTTTTCCCTGGTTTGGTTGGTTTGGTTTGGTTTTGGCTTAACGTCCCTTGCAACACTGGAAGGTCCTTTAAGGGACGGGCTACTTCGACCCTGCCTGTCAGGGCCAACTTGGGCTGAAAGGGACATTGTTCCAGCAGAAAAACAGCGATACACCTGGTCAAGCAAACTGCCTCATACGGGCCTCAAACTCACATCCTCTGCGTGATAGGCAAAGTGCCTAACCATTACACCACAGACGTCAGTTCTTTTTCCCTGTTAAAACATCTTGAATCTAACAAGATTCAAGAGTCAGAGCCTCGGTTGTAATGAGATAATGAAGTTCAGACTGATTTACTTTATTCAGTGATATTCTATGGTGTTACGGGTACTTCACTGAAGAAAACACAAGCACACATAACAAAGCCTCCTGTATAGCAAATAGCATTCATCCACTTATCACAGTACTTGAGAAAGTTTAGGTAGGATCATTTTGAAAGCAGCACCAGTGATGTTACATTGTCAGGTCTGTGCACATTGGAAGGAGAAGATGTACTTCCCCTCTTCCCTACAGTAGACATGACTATAGCGGCACCCACTGCAGCGACCATACCAGAATCCCCCTTTTTTTTCCTCTATTGAAACTCAATTACCTGTGCTTGGGTTTGGCCAAGGCCGGAACTTGGATACAGCGGAAGGCAAAAATCAAGTATCCAAGTATTGAGGGCAGAGGGCGACATCAAAAGTACTAAATATAGCTACTGTTGACGTCATAGCAAAATGGCTACTCTGCAGGAAAACCCAACTCTCTTCCTCGCTTTCTCAAATTTGAATTTCGGACTCCCGCATTTTGCTTATTTTGCATTCCTTTAGCGGGAACTTGCCTACAGCGGGATTTTTCTTCGGGAACTGAAAGTCCCGCTTCAGCCATGTTCTACTGTATTGACTGAGCCGCGTCGGATATCATGAAGCCTTGGATACACTAATGATGTTTGGCTGGTCCCGGTGATCTCTCATTACATCCAAGTTTCAATGCACAAGACTTTTTATTTAATATCTCATGTTAGGCTAAAACAGTCAAGGATGCTGGCGCCTCTATAAACATCTAACTTCGAATGACTGTTGATCATCTTATAAGCATTAATGTAATAGTTGTCATTTTCACGTGTTGAAGGTACCAGTCACTGATTTTCTCCAAAGCTCTCTTGTGATTTCTTTGTGTCCACAGAGCTGCTCCACAAGCTGACTCAGATTTTCCCCCCGGCCCAATTTATCCAGCTTCTCTCAGAGGATGGAAACCTTTTCTTCTTGTTGCCGTTTGTCTGCGCGAACCTCAGCTCTGGCCACACAGAACAACTCAAGCAAAACATCGTCCACATGGGACAACAACTCCTGACTCCCAGCTGAGACGACAACAACTCCTGACTCCCAGCTGAGACGACAACTCCTGACTCCGAGCTGAGACGACAACAACTCCTGACTCCCAGCTGAGACGACAACTCCTGACTCCGAGCTGAGGTGACAACAACTCCTGACTCCGAGCTGAGGTGACAACAACTCCTGACTCGGAGCTGAGGTGACAACAACTCCTGACTCGGAGCTGAGGTGACAACAACTCCTGACTCCGAGCTGAGGTGACAACAACTCCTGACTCCCAGCTGAGACGACAACAACTCCTGACTCCGAGCTGAGACGACAACAACTCCTGACTCCGAGCTGAGACGACAACAACTCCTGACTCCCAGCTGAGACGACAACAACTCCTGACTCCGAGCTGAGACGACAACAACTTGCCACACAAATCTTTCATCAGGAACTTTAAGCAAACGACTACATAATCAAAAGCTTGCTAAGATGAGATGAGATGGGAATTTTTTGTATATTTACTGAAATCCGTAATTTTGATTTGCTCCGTCATTTTCCGTAAGCGGGATCTGACGTACTAATCTACAAGTGAATTTGTATTGCCGCCCGCGAAAAGTTCAGTAAATTCTGGATTGATCAATTTCATCCCTGATGAGATAAGATCACATTAGATAGGATACAAAATAATCAATTAGGTTTTGGTTTTAATTTTACATCCCTTCCATGACTGTACGGTCATTTTTAGAGATGGCCTGCTTTGAATCTGCCTATCAGGATCAGCCTGGGCTGAGAGGGACGGTTCCTGGCAGAAAGATGCAGATGCTTGTCCCTGCTTAGGAGTCGAGCTTGGGTCTCCTGCATGAAAAGCAAAGAGCCTAACAATGACACCACAGATGCAGGTAGGGTGGGATAAGATAAGATAAAATAAGATAAATCCACATAAACATTTTATTATTTTCACCAATAAAAATTTGTAGTGGCATGATAAATGTCAATCTTACACTGGCATAAGCAAAAACACTCACACACACACACATAAATACATGCACACACACATATGCACACACACACACACCTTCATACACACATACTGATGAATTGAATGGACACCATAAAGACTATGTTACTCTCACATAGATGACGAGGATGAAAAAGCTTGTATTTATGATGGTATGAATGAGGTTTTATACTTGTTGCTTCTGGTTTTGTAGAGAATAAAATATTTTATCATTATGGATGTTTGATTTTCTGGATTTAAGAGAAAGAGTTAAAAAGTGATTTTATGTAAAAAAAAAACACAAAAAACTTGCACTTGCGTTCAGCAAAACTATGTGGCCACCACCAGCAGTAAGGGCAACATCAAAGCGAGAGAATTCATCCCTGCCATGTAAATGCATTTGGGATGAAACCTCTAAACCGCATTGATATTGCCCGTACTGCTAGTGGTCACTACATTGAACACTTGTAAACTATGATTAGTGGTCACTACATTGAACATTTGTAAACCATGATTAGTGGTCACTACATTGAACACTTGTAAAACATGATTAGTGGTCACTACATTGAACACTTGTAAACCATGATTAGTGGTCACTACATTGAACACTTGTAAACCATGATTAGTGGTCACTACATTGAACACTTGTAAACCATGATTAGTGGTCATTACATTGAACACTTGTAAACCATGATTAGTGGTCACTACATTGAACACTTGTAAAACATGAAATAAAAATCTATTTTGAGTGCAATACTTGTACCTTTAGTTTTCTATTGTTTTACAAAATATTGTGTCTTAAAATCGTGTCATTCTTTTTTTAATCACCCTGTATATGATCACAGACAAAAATATGATTCATATATAGTATTGTACTAGGTACATGGTGAAAATTACATTCATATGTGAAAGGCCTTATCATGGTAAAACATTTGCGCAATAGACATAAGATTCTATAAAGTTCGGCCTAAAAACCGTGTCACAAAAAAAGGCCAACTGCTGAGAAAAAATCATTGATGCTGCCTGTGCCGCTGCTGGGGGCCACATTGAATACTTGTAAGACAGGTTTAGTTGTAAGTATTACGCTCCTTGCAACACTTTAAGGTAAATGAAGAGGCTCTAGGTGTTGTGCATGCTGAGATCATGAGAAAATCAAACACTTCACTGACACATGACATAAAAGTTGTAGTGATATGTTACCATACAGTAGAACCGGCATCAGTCGACACTGCTGGGACTATCGAAATTATGCAGAGGAAAAAGAAAGTCGACTTAAGGGATGTTGATGTAGTACATAAAGAAAAAGTTGAGAATTCCAAATCGTGTCGATTTAAGCTGAATGTCGAGTTTACAGACGTTGATACATGCGGATTCTACTGTATTATTTTATTGAACCCTGGCCACCCTGTTACTTGATATGTGCCCAACCATGTTAAGATTAGCCTTTCTTGCTTTTTCCATTTTATAAAACTTGCACAAAATCACCACATAGAGATTACGATTCTCGACATTTAGTTCTGATTCTTTTCATTTCTGTTAGCCTCTTCAAGCTGACAATTCATACAGCACATCTATCCTTTACTGGATGACTTTTGTAAGTTGTGCACATGAATTAGTCTCAATATTTTTCACCAGATCCAAGAATCTTCAGAAGTTTGGTAAAGCAGCTTTATAAAACTCTCATGCTGAATTTCTAAAACTTTTATCTAAGTATTTGGCACAACAAGGCTCGGTCCTAAAGGGGGCTCTCGTGGTCTAGAGGCTAGTGGTGTTTGCCTCTCTTGGCAATGGTCGTGGGTTCGATCCTGGGTTGGTGCTGGCATGTTATCCCCAGTAAATTTCTTTTTCTACTTCCTCTTCTTCTTCTCTATCTATGCCTTGTCTACTCTTTCAACCCATTTTCTGACTCTTTCTCTCATTCTCTCCTTTGTCTCCTCCACATCCCTGCTACTCTTGTCTCCTGCTTTGCTTCTCTTCTTTTCTTCCTTGTCTCTTTCAACCACACACCTGATCTTAGGGTAGGTAAGATCAAAACACCTTGTCTTCTCGGATAGGGACGAAAAACCTCGGAGGCCCCTTGTGTAAATTTCGCACGTTAAAGATCCCTTGGTGGTTGAAAATCGAAAAGAGTAGGCCTATTAGGCCGCTGCCCGTGCAAAATTCAAAATTAATCCCGACCCAAAAATACCTAAGAATGGTTCTGGGCGCCGAAATGACCTGATAGAGTTTATAGAGCCCTAAACCCCTAACCAAACAAAACAATTGGTCCTAAACTGAAACCAGATCTTGAAAAATGTGATTTGCACGGCAATCTGCCTCCCAATGGTGGTCATTATTAGAAAGTACAGGCGTAATGAATATATGGAGGATTTCAAAGAAAGTTACGCCTTCACAAATAGGACGGGGGAGAATCAGAAGCTTGCTGAAATGTGGTTGATTGATGAACTTAAACCAATAAATGCTGCCCGTTTTGTTGAACAATGTCGTTGGTACAAGGTACCCCACCGTCCTTCCCTCCCCTTCCTATCGCCACATCGCTGACCTACAGAACATAGTGCTCACATTGCCGTGACCCAGCAGTATAAGGAGGCCAGCCACGGAGATGGGAGAGCGGAAAAGTTGATGAGATCGTAAATCTTAGCCACACCCCTCCACTCTGTTTTGGGCGGTTACGATCCTAGCCCGTAAGGCGGAGCGTCCTGACTGACATGTTTTTATTATTTTTTATTATTATTATTTTTTTTTTTTTTTATTCACATTAAGACTATAAGACATATACATAAGCACTTGTACAGCAAAGATATCACAGCAATGTTTACATACATGTAGCATGTCATAATATACGTAATCAATTGTAAGTAAACTATATGTTATAAACTATATTAATAGTATTTGTTTTTTTCGGGGCGCTCTGGGTGTCTTATCTTTAGGTTCATCTATTTATAATTCACGCAATGGGTTGTTGGGGGTTTTGC
>JAUKPP010002465.1:0-18381 GCA_032273245.1 Phyllaplysia taylori | reverse complement strand
AGGCAGGGTCGAAGTCGCCCGTCCCTTAAATGACCTTATAGTGTTGCATGGGACGTTAAGCCCAAACCAAACCAAAGACTGCAGGCCCCTGTCTAGGTTTGTCTTCTTGGTTGCCTTGTTGACTGGGGCAACATATTTATTAAAGTGGTGGTTTTTTGGGTTGTTGTTTTTTTAAGTTGAGAGTTTCTGATTCTATGTGCAGAGTTTAGGGTTTTCTTTTCTTCTCCTGACACATTGTTTAGTAAGTTCCATGCCGCTCTGCCAACCCGCTGGCAGTTGAGGTTTTTACATTACTTGAGGGATACTGGATGTAGGTTGAGTTTGGTTGGTTCTGAGGTCAACTGATTTCTCTAAAAAAATATGGCAAACCAAGGTAGCTCACATACATGCCTGGGAATGCCGCATTCCATAGCAGCCTAAAATTCAACATGTGGTGAGTATTTATTTTCAGTTCTGTGTGCCTACACTGACTACACACATTACCGGCCTCTGTAGCGGATGGTTGGGCACTTCGATTATGTGGAAGACCTGTTTGGTTTTGGCTTAAGATCCCTTGCAACAGTATAAGGTCATTTAAGGGACGGACCACTTTGACCCTGCCTGTAAGGGCCAACCCGGGCTGAGAGGGACATTGTCCCAGCAGAAAAACGGAGATATACTCAATCAAACTGCCCCACGCGGGCCTTGAACTCGCATCCTCTGCGTGACAGGCAAAGCGCCAAGCTATTACACAACAGCGCCGATGGAAGATCTGCGTTTACTCCCACGTGTCCATAGAGGTCTTAAGACTGCATTGCATTCCGAGCGCGGACAATCTGTGTTTTTCTGCTGGGACAGCGTACCTCTCAGTCTGGATTGGCCCTAACAGGCAGGGTCAAAATAACCCATCTCTTAAATGACTTTACAGTGTTGCAAGAGACATGGAGCCAAAACGAAACCAAACCTTGAAAAAGCCTGGGATTATCAAAAGCAATACAGTGTACATACCTATGATCAAAGACAATACCTGTAGGTCTAGAGGACCCAACAGTGAACTATACTACATGTATTACTATCAGAAACAATATATGGGGGCATCTGTGCCCAAGCGGTAGTGCGCCAGGTTACAAATGAGGCCCTGGGTTCAAATCTTGGGAGGTTCACCAGGATTTTTTCCGAGTTCACATGGCTTCAAACCCCGTCCAATCCAGAGATGGACGTAAAATTCTGAGGTCCCACCTTGTAAATGGCCGCACAGTGTTGCAAGGGGTGTTATAACAAAACCCAACCCAAGAAACGATTATATCATGCTCAACTACTGAATGTATTTGGTTTGGTCTTGTTTACATCCCTTGCAACACTGTAAGGTCACTTCAGAGGCAGGCTACTTCGCCCCTCCCTCCCACAGCCAACCCAGGATGAGACGAGAGGGACTTTATCCCAGACACAGATAATAATTATTTGTTCAATGTACATGTATGTAGGGATCGAACTCCCGTCTTCTGCATGATGGACAAAGAGTAGCCTAACCGGGCGTCTGTAGTATAAGTGCAATGGTTAGGCTCGTCACCTATCACACAGAAGACCCAAGTTTGATTCCCAAGGGGGACGAGCATCTGCGTCTTTCTGCTGAGACCTGTTCCTCTAAGCCCGAGTTGGCCCCCGGCTCTGACAGGCAGGGTCGAAGTAGCTAAAGCAGAAAAAGAAGCTCGTACTTCTATAAACAAACAAGTTTAATTAACCACCCTCCTCAGGGTACAGAGCCCGCTGCATTGGCTCTTTAGGACTGATCATAAGACCACTTGGACAGTGAATATAACCCACATAGATTAGTTAGATAGTGTTATGGCCAATATCTCTAGAATTGAACCATCAGATTTACCAAAATCCAAGTGCATTGAGTACACTTACAATAGAACTCATTTAAGTCTACATCACTGGGACTACATGTTGTAGTACAATCATGTCAGAGAAAGTCGACTTAAGGGATATAGATGTAGTCAAAAAGAGAATTGTGAATTCCAAATCTTTTGTCAAATGACAAGTTTATAGACATAGAGATATACAGGGTGTTTTTTTTATATTGATCGATTCTAAACTGGAATAACTCGGAAACGGTAAGAGATCGAAGTAAACGGTCTTTTGTACATTATTCACTGGCCATATAAGTTTTGTCTGGGATACTTTATAAGATTTTTAGGTCATGGCGTCAAAACAGCACTGATATTCCAAAGAGGAGACTGCCAGGAAACATCGTATGGCAATAAAAAAAGTGGGTTAAAATTGTTTATCCAAACAGAATAATGTCTACAAAGCTCTGGCTTTATGTCATACAAAAAAGAAATTACTGTTTCATTGTTTGAAGTTACAGAGCGATGGATGTTTCTCGGGGTATCAACTCCATGAAGTCGTGTTTTTTAATCGAAAGGGCACAATGCAATTTTCAAATCGACTTCTTTCTATCCTAGTCGTTTTCGCAATTCAGACTACCAGTTTCCACCAAATTTCGACACCAAGCTCTGGTTGAGTTTTCAACTGTGCTTTTCTTGCTGTGCTCAGTTGGAATTTTCTCAAAATTGCAGGCGAGTGATCTGCTTTGTACACGCACAATACACTCCTGGAAAATGCGATATTGGCGTAATTTTTACGCTCTAAAAATCAGGGTCCGTTTGCAAAAACTGGCGGTATCGCATAGTCTATCAATGAAATCGGGTGATTTTGCTACCAAAATTTTTTAAAAATTTAAATGGATGAAGATTAATCTGTTGAAAACAGAATGTTACTATCTCTTATCGTCTTTGTGTTATTTCAGTTTAGAGTCGATCAATATGAAAAAACCACCCTGTATAATATGATCATCTTCAACTCAGCAGTCCCTGTGCTCAATACGCCGACCAGCGTCTGTGATGTAATGGTTAGGCTTTTCACCCATCCTGCAGAAGACACAAGTTCGATTCCCAAGGGGGGACAAGCATCTGCATTTTTCTGTTGGGATTCATCCCTCTCAGGTTGGCCCTAACTGTTGTTAGTAACAGGCAGGGTGTCTCTTATGACCTTGCTACAGTGTTTCACAAGGGACATAAAACTAAAAACTAAAGCTTAATATTCCGGTAAAAGAGGGGCAACAGAGTTATTGGATCTAAAAATGCATCATGGATTTTGGAACTGCCACCACTATAGTCTGTTCAACTAAAAAGTAAATTTTTCTTGAAGTTTGAAGGTTGTCTTTTTATTTAGAGCAATTTTGAAATGTAGAAAATTATTACTATCAGTCTCTTCAAAATGTAGTGTTATTTTAAAAGAGTACATCTTCCAGGTGGAAGATTAAAGAAGGGTCCTTTTTTTGCCCAATCCTTTTTTTTTTTAATTTAAGGCCCAGGGAAACAATTATTTCGTTTTCGGGGTTCTTTTTTTGCGCTTCGCTACAGGTGCGGATCGGCGATAAAAAATTACCACTGTATTTGTCTAGGTAGGGTAATGCATCATTTCAGTGCACGGCACTATAATCGGACAATTATAGGGCTAAACCATCGAGAAATTTAATTTTTTACAAGTTTAGTCACTGTACACAAAGGAGAAAAACAACAAACACCCCCTTGACTTCTTGTACTAAAAGACGCAGCTGGTGAACGAAACTTGGTGTGAAAACCCAAATTACTTATTAATTTTTCCCACACCATCAGCGTCCGCTGTAGCTCAATTGGTAGTGACTAGGTCTACCAACCGGGTGTCTTTGGTTTGATTCTCACCTTCGTCTTTTTTTTTTTTACCCCTTCATTGTTGTTTTTGTCTTTTGCTGTTGTTGTTTTTTAGTCTGGGTGGTTTTGTTTTTGTAGGTTTTTTATTGTTTTTATCAAATTCGGTAGATTTTAATGGTTCTTTTCATCAAGGGTTTTTTTCTATCGATTTTCTTTTCTCTAAGCAGACTTAAACAGACTTGCTTTATCCATTTCCTGAATTTAGAAAATAGTTTTTCGTGAACAGTTGAGGATGAAAGAAAGGTATACAGAAAGAAGCAAAAAATGACGCCCGTACGAAGACGGGTTCTCTACTTGTAGGATTAAATAAAGAGTAGAGGTTTTAGTCTTACTGCAAGCCCCAATTGTGCTTAGCACAAATGAATTGGGGGCATCACCATTTTTGCTCAAT
The DNA here is from genome assembly GCA_032273245.1 of Phyllaplysia taylori. NCBI lineage: Eukaryota > Metazoa > Mollusca > Gastropoda > Aplysiida > Aplysiidae > Phyllaplysia > Phyllaplysia taylori. The sequence continues at coordinate 14,253 of JAUKPP010002465.1, read as the reverse complement.
GAAAGTGTTGCATCTCCCAAAGTCAACGAACAACTCGGCTCATGAGGCAATGAATACTGTAAATCAGCCAAAAGTCTTAAATGGATGAACTAAAAACAAAGAGAAAACAATAAATATTACATTATTAAATATGTAATACATGTAGTAATAACCATATCAACCCTTTCAGGGATGTGGTTTGGTTTGGTTACCAATTTAACGTCCTGTGCAACACTGTAAGGTCACTTAAGAGACAGGCTACTTCAACCCTGCCTGTCAGGGCCAACCCAGGCTGAGAGAGCAAAAATCCCAACAGAAAAAAAACCCAGATCGTCCTAACTCAGGTATTTTGCATGACAGGCAAAAAGCCTAAACATTACACCACAGCGCCGGTAGAGGAAGATACACATATTACAAAGACTACCTAATTGAAATACCGGTACATGTGTATTTAGCGTCAAAATGTTTTTTAGATGGACAGACTATAGCAGTGGCAGGGTTTTCCTTGGTACATGAGGTATTCAAATTTTGTATGGTTAGATAGAAGAGGGAGTTGGCAATAAACTTATTAAATCACATCGATGAATCAGATAAACGTAAGACATCTTTGAAAGCAAAGAGGGTCCAGGTGTCATTTTAAAAAAATGTTTAATTTCCAAGAATTGAACATTGCAATAATATCATGTTGTTCAACATGTAACTGAACATCACAATAAGTGAGACCATACATCTGTATATATACATCAACACAGACTAAAACTCTTGCCTCTCTCCATCTCACATGCACACACAAGTTAAAAGCCTTTCATTTCTATGATCGGTTAATGATGGATTTATAAAAAACACCCAGCTGGCTGGAAAGTCATAGGTAGTACAGATTTTTTATTTTAGTTCTTCTTCTACTGGGCCTTGTTACCACTCCTGCTCTTAAATACGGTCGACTTAGGATGACATACAGTAGAACCTGCACAAGTCAGCATTGCTGGGACTATTGAAATCACTTTGAGTAAAGAGAAAGTCGACTTACGGGATGTCGAGGTAGTAAATCAAAAGAAAAAGTTGGAAATTTCAAATCATATCTACTTAAGCCAAATGTCGAGTTAAAAGATGTTGAGATATGGGGGTTCCACTATAATGTTGTCTGGAGGAAGGGGGGTGGGGAAATAAAGAAGATAAAACTCTTCCGGAGCAAAACTTAATCATTTTATAGAAATGCAAATATATATGCAGGCTCTACTGTATGTGGCAAACAAAGGTGGTTTGGTCGTGCACAATCGGTGGCAAAGTAAGAACACATTCAGGTGGAATTATCAATCTCGTGCCAAAATACAAAAGAAACTGCTGATCCCGTCTCGTCCAGGTACCACGACTGAAACACAAGATGAAAAAAAGAGAAATTCTGAAAAGCTGAAAATAGTGAAAACAGACTATATTGAGTAAGAACTTGTTTAATTGTAATTTCTGTTTGTTTGATTAATTGAGGTTTTACAGCACTATAAACACAACACTATAAGGTCATGTCAGTGTCAGGAAGTAGATAAGGACAATAGCAACGCAAAGAGAGAAAAGGAAGCAGCAAACCATACCAGAGCGCCTGCCAACCACCCACATTTCTGCTTGGTGACGCTGAAGACTAAGAGTGCTCATTGATCAATGAAGATTAACATTCATCAAACATGGTTTATTTTTCCTGACAAAAAAAGCTGATTTTTATTGCAAAAATCAGCATTACACATTCTTATACTGTAGGGTCTCCAAAACATGAGCTGCATCAAACATGAACCATTTTCCGTGAAATTTCAGACTATTTTACAACAAAAAATTACTTGACCCGTTTGCAATGATACTGAGCAGCTTGCTGATGAAACTACATGTTGTTACTGACTGACTGACTGACTGACTGACTGACTGACTGGCTGGCTGGCTGGCTGGCTGGCTGGCTGGCTGGCTGGCTGGCTGGCTGACTGGCTGACTGACTGACTGACTGACTGACTGACTGACAGTCGTGAATAAAAATGTCCCCCCTTCCCCCAGCAATATAAGAGCAATACACATCTATGTTGCAAGGGAATGTATTGTAAGACTCAACTAAAAAGCAAACCAGACCCATGATGTCTGCATTACCTCCACCTACAACTCTAACCCGCACAACTGAAAATCTGTTCTTCACATACACATCTAAAACTAGAGTGATTACACACAGGCGCAGGGATACTCTTATACAATATATGGCTGCACTGGTGACTGAGCATTCGCCATGGAGCCTTCAAAAGGGAGTGGCAACTTATGGCAAAAGCATAGGCCCATATAGAGCTAATAGCCATGCAGAAAATGAACCCTAGTTTTCTCCTAACTATAGCCCATAATGAGATTTGCCTGACATCAAGATGGCTTCTCTACAGCGTGCCTTTGTGCCCATGTAATTGCTCTCTATAAAAGTAATACATTTCTGATTCTGCAAGACAAAGGCCACTAGAATGTTTACCTTGACGTCACGACCAAAGTCTCCCCTCCAATGTTTCCAGTGCAGCAATTCAGCCATGGTCAGGTTGCTGGCCGTCTGAGGGCAAAGACAACGAGACAATGGCACAATTCAAGCAAGTGGAAGAAAACAATATTCCAGTACAATGATTATAGCAAATTATAACTTCTACCACTTTGCAATGATTTTGGTTGGGGATAAAAGTTAAAGTGTCTGCTGACAAAAAGCCTGAAAAGTTTCAAGAGCACAGGAGCATAGGAAAACAGAAAAATGTATACAATCCTAGTGCTACCTTTCATCTTTGTTTGAATACAGAACCATTGTTTTGAGCAAAAATACTAAACTGCTATGAGAATCTCAAGGGCTAAAAGTTAAGACTACCTTTTGCACACTGCCAGAATTATTGCTCAGCTGGCACGCACGACTCTCAACTGGATTTTCAGATTTGGTTTCAGCGAGCTGATAAGTCGGGTCCCCGTCACAGTCGCAGGACAGCATGGAGTGAGTCTCACAGTCGGTTCTTTCGTTCAGGGAAAACAAATCCTGAGAAAACATGGAATGCACTAGAGGTGAAAAGGCAAGTAAACACAAAAACAGTTCCATCTTAATCTTATATATAAACACCTTTTCTTTAAATTTTGGGAAACATTCAAAATTACTTCTGAGTTGGCGCGCATTCTAACGCTAAGATAAAAATCCACCCCTGTGCTTATATGATTGAATGGGACTAAATTGATGACAAACTTGCACAAATTTCTTTACACAACAATGAAGAAAAGAATATATCTAAAAATCTGTTAACCGTAACCAAAACCAAGAACAGCCTGAAATCTTGAACTAATTATCCTGAAAATATTTGTATCCAATAGTTTTCAAATACTAGAAAAATTTCAATGACCTGGTGAGACGAGAAATGATACTTCTTAATACATGTATATCTACGAAAGTCTGGCTTTAACTGATAGATTTCCTTAAACAAAGTGAGAAAATCTTTATTCTACTCATCAGTAGTAATAACTTTTCGCAGGAAAGACTTTAATGCCATGAATATGAAAATGTGATAATTGAGATTGGGAAGAATTGCATGAAGATTCCTAAGAGTTGCAAATCACTGACTGGTCAAATACAGCAAAGAATGGTCCAAGACTTCAATGGCCTTGAGCATAATTAGGCAAGTTCAGAAGTGCTGAAAACTCATCTTTTCAATGTAATTAATCATTGTAAGGAATGATGAAATGAACCATCTATAATGTTGAGTGCAAGTGGGCCAACTGCAAAATATTTCTTAAAACCAACCTTAGTTTTACTTGAACTTTTAAAGATAGATCTAGTTAAACGAAATGGTTTCTAGATTCTCCTGTGCAACAAAGTCCCTCAGACACGGCACCCTTGCACCCAGCGCCATGCACTAACATCTGGTGCCCCAATATTCAAAACATTTATACCCTCAAATCTTCCAGTGAAAACATGACATTGTTCTTGCTGCAAAGATCCATCACAGTCTCACTTAGGCCTTGCTTGGTCACTTGTCTCTGGTAGATTTTCTCCTCAATTGTACCCTGGAATGGTACAAGAATGACTATTGTTGTCATTGAGGCGACACACAAGAACAAAATTGTTTTTTTTTTTAAAAAGGCATTTTTTAAGCAGCTTACATATTTTTTTCTTTCTGTACACTTCATCATAAATACTGCAACAAGTTTTTTATTTCACTTTATTGGCAGCTCAGGATCGGGCATCACTGCTATGTGACTACAATATAAAATTTAAGATGGCAAGATGAAAAAATGTACATTTTGTTTTGTCTGTTGAGGTTGAATATCTCTTTCTAAGTTATGGTACAAAAAAAGGTATTTTCAGATTCAAATGAAAACGGTATTCTCTTTTCAAAAAGTTTCAAATGACCATCTGCAAAGTAGTGATGAATCATTGCCACTTAGAGAACAGGCATAAACAGTTGAATCTGCCCTAGCAACCACTTTTCCAAATGGCCACTTCCCATCCCCTTGCCCATTTTCTCCTATAAAATGACACTATCCAAGAAGACCGCCTGTTTAAGATGATCACTTTCCTTCTCAACAATGAGTAGTAGACTTAGCAGGTTACACTGGATGCAACACTTACAACAGTGAGAAGTCGATAAATGTGAACTTTTTGTGTCTGCCCATCTCTCCACACACGAGCCATCGCCTAAAGATGGGAGAAAACATGATCATAAATCATATTTGGATCATAACAAATTATTCAAATATAATTTTGTTATCGCTTCTTATCTCTTACTCTTAGATTCTTCATTTAAAGCTGTAAATGAACAATGCCTTTTCAGATTTAAAAGAAAAAGGAATGACAAAGGTACAAATAGTGTTTTTCCATCATAATCACGAAAACACAAAAATATATAAAAATGTATGTGTCCTTAAAATAAAATCTCAAAGATAATGATTTCGATATTCATAGCATGCACCAAAGCAATATTTGGATATATGCAGCACAAATTATAATCGTGGTATGCAAGACCAGTTGAAGTGCAGTAAAAGATACACTCATTCAGAACATTAATTAACATTGTAGTTGTAGTTCAGCCTAGAGCCCAGTACGGGGATTGGGCGCTATATAAATCTACTCATTATTATATTATTCACTTACTTGCAAATCATTTGCTGGGTTCCAGTCTATGTCGTAAAGAATAAGCCTTGATGCTCCCACAAGATTCAATCCAACACCCCCAGCTTTGGAACTCAGGAGAAAAATGCCTGTTTGGGGTAAAAGGAAAAAACGCAATAAAATGAATCCAACAAATGGAGACAAAAATCGTACCAGGGAGTATAAGTTATAATATATCAGTTCTGTAAAAATGCACACAGATCTGTGGACTATAATGTTCTGATAAAGAAAGCTTTTCTGTAAGTTTGAGGTGAAAAATATACCACACAATGAGAAAGCTGAATTTCTTTTTCCATTGAATGACAGTTTTCACTTTGAAAAAATAAAGGTATGATGATTGATTCGAAAAAAAATTCTGAAAATGGACGATACTTTGAAATAGGACCACCTAAACTACCCGTAATTTCTGACGTATTTCTCCAGGTGAAAAAGCTGAGGCATAGACAGTCCAGTGAAAGAGATGCATGGCTAGAGTTGTTAAATATTACTAACCTGGGTCAGAACTGCAGACTAAGTATTATTACAGATAGCAAGTTGTAAACGGCTTTTTCATAGTTTTATTGCAAACAGACTTGATTCAACAGATAAATGCCATTTAGCGACACAAAAAGGAACTGACGTTGAGGTGAAAACTTTTTGTTAAATCTGTTGACAATGTCTTGTCTCTGTGCAGTCGGCGTCTGGCCGTCCAGCCGCAGGTACGTGTAGCCCTGGAGGTCACAGAACACTTGCAGGAAGTCCAAAGTCTGCACACAAAAGTTGACATAGAATAACACATCCGACAGTTCATCTAATGTAAATTGTTGCATATACGATGTTGAAATGAAAAGGTGATTCGATTTGCCTTAAGTTCTAATTGAGAAATTTGCACCAAGACAAAAGAAAAAACTTTGATGGTAGCAACTAGTAAATGCAGGCACTACTACATAGGATACAAAACAGGCCAGCGCTAGCGACTTTCCCTCAAGATAAGCATAACCAATCTTTCTTATCTTGTGAAATACAGAAACGAACCCCACTTAACGTTACATTTGTTAAAACAACTTGTGGGCAAGAACAATTTCAAAGGAGCCACAGATATCAGTTCTAAGATATTACAGGGACTGATGTGGATAAGTAACAATATAGGAAAAAATGCAAGGATGTCAAGAAACAGTGGCAGTTTGAACAGATGACGGCTATGAAACAGGAGAAGACTGAGGCAGGTTCAGAATGATGTAAAGTGAGACATTGGAAAACTCGATCACTAGGAAGACTCACCTTTGTGTGGTTGGAGACGAGAACAACTTTCTCGGACGTCGAGTGTTTCCACACAGACAACAAGATCTGCGACAACACCTCCAGTTTGCCTGAGTCCTCGCACGACACTGTGCTCGGGTCAAATGTGTCGGGGAATCCTGGCAGCAACCCGTCATATATAGAGTCCTGATGGGAGTCAAGTCATGACAGAAATACTTCAAGCTCAAATGCCATCGAATCAAGATAAGTTGTCTTTCTAGTTGTTAATGCTAAATACGGAAAGAAAGGAAAGTTTTCTGTGCCAGCACAAAGATGATCAGAATAGATTGCTTAACGCTATCTACATGTTTTACTTTTACCCTTCATTCTCTCCCTTGCGTTATGTTTGTTTTTGATGAGAATATAAGAGAAAACAAAACAACCATTCATAAGTTCTCTCACAAGTCAGACCAGAGTCTTGTACCCACGGTTCTCAAGTTTGACCTCTGTTCCCAATCACTTGTCTTTAGCTTAACCTGATCGCATATATTGTACAGGATGCTATAAATGTTGGACCACTGTTTCCACAAAATTGGAAACAACCAGCAACTTACCCAGGCAAGCTTCGCTTGTTCTCCAATCATTTGCACAGAAAGGAAACTTATCTCCCGCTTACCTCATTACTTACATCAGTCATCCTCCCTCCCTCTGCCTCCCCCAGTTACCTCACTACTTACATCCTCAGCCCCTCCTTCCATCATTTGTCTCTGTTTCTTCATCTCAGCCTCTGCCGCCTTGCGGTACATGAGACCCGGGTGGTTACACAACTGCTTCAGGGCGCCGATGCAGATCAGATGGGGTGAGCCGGACAAGTTCCCGCTCAGACAGCGGCGAATGAGATTGCTACAAATCAGCTGTCTATACAAGGACAACTGTAGTGGTGACGGTCGGCAAAACAGAACAAGTTCCACTGTAAAGAAAAGGAATCAAGGTCATGATCAATCTAAGAGAAATCACAAAGCAAAGAGAAATTGACCTGCTAGTTCAAAGGTGAAACAATGTAAAAAGAGTCAAATTAAATGCATAACATTTGGCAGAATTATTAATACATAATGATGAAAACGATTCACGAGGAATGTGAATCACATACAACAGTGTTATTTCAATAAACCGATGGAATGGGTCAGTGGAAAACATTTATTTTACTCCTTTGAAAAAGCAGTGGTCTAAAACTTAGCTTGACAATTTGCTGACGACTGATAGATGACCTGATCTCAATAATAATAAAAACATTGAAAATGATGATAGCAATAATAATGCACTGATCACTTAATTGTAAATAATAATAATGGCACTTAATTTTCTGTGAGCTTTTTATTGATCAATTTTAATTGTAAATAATGATTATGACACTTAATTTTCTGTGAGCTTTTCCTTAAAGATTTCAAGCTCAAATCACTTCACAGAAGTGTATGCCTACAATAAGAGAAAACGAGGAGCCGTGTAGCAGCATCTACATAAAACTGTTGTTAACCTTTAGGTGGTAGGTAGTCATTGTTGACTTCCTGTGTCCTCCGCAGCACAAACATTTGTGTGAGTCGCGTCAACTCCTGCGCTCGCTCCATGCCCAGCTCCTTCTGCTCACTGCTGGCTTCCGGCTGACGTGATGCAACAATTGGCTCCTCGTACACTCGACGAAATGCTGCGCTGGTTCCTGACATGAACATGTTACGGGTTACTCAACATAATGCACCAATCCTTATTATATCTTAGACAAACAACTGGGAAGCCCCCCAAAGCCTGGAAAAGATGTCGTGCTAATACAGGCTTGAAACAACTGAGAAATGAGATATGGATGAAGCCAGCTTAGCATCATTGCCTAAGAATTTAAAAAAGGTGGAAATCCCATATACCCATGTCCAAAATTACAGATCTCAATCATGATTATTTTGATGAAAATAAAAAAACTGAAGAGATTTACTTCTGAAACACAATACAGTGACACTCAGACATAACAAGATCATTGGGACCGGCACAGTGCCGCACAATGTCCTCGCTATACCCAAGGTCTCATCATATCCAAAGCACTAAACAAAGAAAAAGAAGGACAGGGGTTTCCATTTTCTCTTGTTACAACCCACGTATCCTGATATCACTGCTCGTTGTAGCCCAGTTCTACTATAGTACTCAAACAAGATAAAGCATAAATGCTCTGATATTTTTTTTTAAAAAGTGTAAGATATTCAAAGAAAATTGTTCCTAAATTAAAAAAAACACTCTACCTTGACATTAAATAGGGCACAAACTCAAGATTGTTGTTTCTAAATTTCCCTCATAATAGTTCAGTAAAACTCTATCATCAATACTTAAATCATGGCATGGAGTCTCTACTGCTGCTGATCCCCCAGTGTTCAAATGTTCACATAACCCTAGGTATATAGGAATAGAATCCAAGGCATATAAGAACAGCAATTTCAAAATAAAATCGAACCTGCCCTTGCGACCACCTGTCCAAGAAAATCACTTCCCATTTCCCCCCTTGTGTTTTTTTTCTCTGCATAACAACATTGTCCAAGACTAACGCCTGTCTAAGACGATGACTTTTGTTCTCGACAACGAATGGTCATCTTGGGCAGATTCGACTCTGTACAGGACTCAGTCAAGTAAAAGAAAACAATAACAAAATTAGACCCATTAATTCTCTCAGAACACATGTCTACCAATGGGTATTGTCGTGAGAATAGCATAAAACTACACTACGGTGGAAATAAATATGGCATTAAGACTTACCGAGAATTCCTGGGTTGCAGAACTCTACTATGGAGTAAAACTCCTGCAAGTCGTTCTGGACCGGAGTGCCAGTCAGGACAACGCGCCTTCTGCTCTGTAAGCTCATGATGAGCTGAAAAGAAACAAAGTCTGACCTCACTTTTTGTAACCTTCGATAACTTTGCCTGATTGTTTAAAAGGGAGGGAAATAAATGTCTGTATCTTTAAAAGATGAATCGGTAGAGACATGAAATTTTTTTTTAAAAACTCTCGTCTGGATAAGATTCAAACACAGAATGTTAGGGTTCTGAGGTGGAAGTTTTATCACTATACCACAGACATCCCAAACAAATTAAATTGCAAGATACAGCTCTCTAAAATTGATGCGTAAAAAAGATTATTAAACTTTTCAAAGAAACTCACCGCTTTTGAGAACTAACCTCATATACTAGATCTATGTTCTTTCTTAAAAACTTTTGTTTGGTTTGGTCATTAGTTTTACATCCCATGCAACACTATGACATAATTCAAAAGACAGGCTACTTCCATCCTACCTGTCAGAGCCAACCTAGGTTGCGGGGAACAAATCCCAGCAGAAAGATGCAGATCCTCGTTTGCACGTGGAATCAACCTTAGGACTTCCACATGATAAGTGAAGCACCTAACCATTACACCACGGACACCGGGTCTTAAAAACTAGCTCATGTGAACTGCATATCGGTATCCATGAATTTTTGCATACTGTACTGTGTGGCAAACTCTCATTTATTACCTTTGAAGAGTGCTACCTACCGAAGTTGTTTTGATAGCAGTATTTTTTAGCCGATGTCCTTCATCACAGATGACCAGATCAAACGCCACTTGCTTGAGGTCATCGTAGTTGCGGACAAACATTTCATAAGAAATCACCAGCACTGGGTGAGTACTGGACTTGACAAAATCCTGAAAACAGCCAGAAAACAACAACAACGTAACAACAGTACATGTTAGATCCAAATAGTGATATGGTGAGAGAGAGAATGCCCCATGTCTATATGGTGAGAGAGAGAATGCCCCATGTCTATATGGTGAGAGAGAGAATGCCCCATGTCTATCACTGAGGTCTTATTGGTCTTGGTCTTATTACATTTTGCTTTTTTATATCCAAGGAACAAAAATCTTCCCTACTTTCCAACCAGTGTCAAAGCAATTTTGAACAGGAACTTACATTGTGAACAAAGATAACTTCCCTTCCCGAGTGGGATTTTCAGCGCATCTTTGAATGGGATGATACGACAAATTCTATTCAAAGGTGACTTCCCTTCACAGGTTAGTTGATCCTGGGCAGCTGACTGTTTGACAGCTGGGACTTCAAAGCAATGAAATAGTGGAGCAGATATCTAGAAACAGATTGGTAACAGTTGGTGTTGGCTTCTGACTGCAATTTTTTTTTTTTTGCGAATAAATGAGCGCTCGCAACTGGTGTCCGCAAATAACGAAAGCAGTTGCAAAATTGGTCTGCGGTTGGGAGGTGGGTCAATGATACGCAGTCACTGCTTGAACGTATGAGCCAGCAAGCCAACAGGTTGAGCGGCAGTCGAGCCGTCTGCGAACTCCACTATCGTCGGAGATGTCTTGTTAACGCCTCTATGATTGTTAAGCTGTAACCTTGCCTGTCGCTACCAATTAGGGTGGGCCACTCAAGGCTCACGTAGTACATCAAGTTGGATACAATAAAGTGTAAGGTCTGTTTCTTACGTGGTAGTTGGAAATTAAATTACTTAATCTTCTTAGTGCTATCATCATATGTCTCCATGATGGTTTATGAGTTTATTTTTATACGGTGTTTTAGTGCGTGTCTGGATTTGTTGCCGCCGATCAGGGACTTATATGGGTTATGCACCCTTCAAGTAGTCTTTACAACCTACAGAGCCATGGCAGCCTAGCTCTGTACCCCAGGAGTGGAGAGCCTTAAAATTGGCCCCTTAATACTGCAAAAGTGCAAACAGTCTTAATACCTCTCCGGACCGGATTGTGTCTGGATTTAGAAGTAGGCCTATATCACGAACCAAGCCTTCATGCAGTTATTCCCCATATACCCCAAAATACTACGAAAGTGCACTGCTGAGACTACTGTTTTCAAAGTAAACACTGTGCCACTATGTTCATTACAATAGCCCTGCAAGCCCCTGGTGTTTCTAGACACCAATCCTCCCCCACTCACAAACAGTATGCCTTTGTCTGGGATCCTACGAACGCTTGTTTAACATTGGGTTCAACAGTTCAAGTGCTCTTTGACTGCACCATTCTTGCGCCTGAGGTGATTCGTTTAAGCCAATGTCCACAGTGCAGGTTGCTCCTTATTCGACCGCATCTGCTGCGCTAAAATAAAACGAATCAGTATCGAGCGCTCGACCCAAAACTAGTAACAGTGCTGTTACAAAGTAAAAAAATTCCCTCTCATGTTCTTACATCTGAGATGTTTTAACAGATATAAAGATGGTTTGCTTTGGTCTGGTTACCAGTTTTACGTCCCCTGGAATACTGTAAGGTCATTTTAGAGACGGGCTACTTTGACCCTGCCTGTCAGGCCAACCCAGGCTGAGAGGGAAAAAAATCCCAGCAGAAAAAAACCCCAGATCGTCCGTGATCGGGGATCGAACCGGGGTCTTCCGCATGACAGGCAAAGAGCCTAACCATTACACCACAGTGCCAGTATACAAAGATGGATGTGACTTCTTACCGGCACTTTCTTGTCCGAGGACACAGCATAAACACTCAATCTCTCTGTCCCAAGCCACTTCTTGAACTCCATGAACCAGTTCTGAGAAAAAGAAATACACTCTATACCATTTCATGACAACATCGTTAATACAGCAATAGTAGGCCTACTGTTAGTTTGGCTTGGCTTCTAGTTTTACTTCCGTCCCAACACTGTAAGATCAATTAAGAGATGGGCCACTTCACTCTGCTTGTCAGGGCCAACCAGGACTGAGAGTGACAGATCCCAGAATTAGTTAAAGTTTGAAGTTATTTATTTATAGAGGCACCAGTTTCTTTGGCTGCTTTAGTCTAAACAGATCCCAGCAGAAAGACACACAGGCTCTTCCCCACCAGGGAATCAAACTTGGGTCTTCTGCATGATAGGCCTAGAGCCTTACCATCACACCAAAGGCATCAGTACACAATTGGTTTGTCTGACAACATAATCTGTAGTTATAGAAGTGCTGTTTATATCCTCTTACTTGCATTTTTCCCTTATTGTCTTTACATTTGAACAAATATTTGCACTAGCCTTGTCTTTCAGCAACATCCTCAAATTTGAGAGAAAAAGAAACCACAACGATTTACCTTGACAAGACTCCCTGGTGTTATGACAATAACTTTCTTGGTCACTGGCTTGCCTCCATACGGGCCTTGCTTCAACAACGTCCTGCCACGTGTAAAGTAAAACATGTAGGCTATATAATGGTAATAACAACAATCATCTGCATTTTGCAACTTGAGATTAAAAGGGTTCCATCTCCATCTTTGCTTTGATGCTGTGGTTTGGTTTGGTTTCTATTTCGTGTCCATACTGTAAGGTCATTTAAGAAACAGGCTGCTTCAACCCTGCCTGTCGGGGCTAACCCGGGCTGAGAGGGGAAAATCCAGCAGAAAAGCACAGATTGTCCGCAAATGGGATTGAACTCGGGTCCTCCGCATGATAGGCAAAGAGCCAAACCATTACACCATAGATGCCGGTTTGCTTTGAAGAAAGTTTGTGACGTCAAACTAATAGCACAGCAACACAAGGCAGTGGTTCGCTTTGCAACAAAAATTTGAGATAGAATTCTTCTAATCTCAGATCCTGATTTACATCACACTCTTTTCCATACAAGGATAAGTTAGGGGCCCTTTACACATCAATCACATGACTTCTGGGGAAAAAGAAAAATACCAGCCTGAGCACAAAGCGTAAATTGCACAAGAAAACTAGATCAACAGCTGCAACTTTTGATTTACTTTCACATCTCTCGTGCAAAGTTGGTCTTCGCTGCACATTGACTCAAAAGAATTTGGTTTGGTTGCGTTTGGTTTCTATTTTTACGTCCCTAACAACACTGTAAGGTTATTCAAGAGACAGGCTACTTTGGCCCCACCTGTCAGCGCCAACCCGGGCTGAGAGGAATGAATCATAACCCCACAGAAAGACCCAGATTCTCGTCCTCACTTGGGAATTGAACTCGGGTCTTCTGCATGATAGGCAAAGAGCCTAACCACTCACCACAGGACCCCAATTCTGTATCAATTTGGTTCTTCCAAGCATTAAATATCAGCCAAAATAGACATCCAAAGTAAAAAATCAAACAGTACATTTGTCACAGCAAAAAACAATTGAATCATCCCAGAGATGTCAGTGTTTTATATAAAACAAAGATCATCAGTCTATAATTAAAGTGCTTATGACCTCATAATTGTCTTTTTTATAGTTTTGCCCAGTAGATTCTTTCCATGAGGAAATCTAGGTGACAACAATGTAATAGAATTAGTTACAATCCATTAGTGGGGAATGAGAAAAGTATTTTTAAAGAACCAGGAGGGACATTTTAAAAACACGGGCTGAATTAATGCATTCTGTGGGTATTTCAGGGTGAAAATAGAGCAAAACCAGACATTTTCCACCTTTGAAAATAGAAAGTGATGGTCAGAACAAAGGATTTACCGAGCAAAGAGATGGTGCGACTTACCATATGAGAGCTATGCACTGGAGAGTTTTCCCAAGTCCCATGTCATCCCTTTGGACAGAAAATGTGTATTTGTATTAATGTTGCTCAGAAAACATAATGTAGACACGTGCTTATCCATAAAATGGTGTAAAATTATTTCAGCCAAAGTTTTGTTCATTTTGTTTTCAAAATGCTTGATTTGGTTATAAGTATTATGTCCCTTGCAACACTCTAAGGTAATTTAAGAGACAGGCTACTTCGACCCTGCCTGTCAAGGCCAACCCGGGCTGAGAGGGAGAGGGACGAATTCCAGCAGGAGGATGACCCAGGTGGTTATCAGCACGTGGGATCAAACTCGGTTCTTCAGCATGGTTTGGTTTTGGTTTGGTTTGGTTTGGGCTTAACGTCCCATGCAACACTATAAGGTCATTTAAGGGACGGGCGACTTCGACC
>JAUKPP010002354.1:7617-18394 GCA_032273245.1 Phyllaplysia taylori | reverse complement strand
TAAGTAGACGAGTTGAGCTATTGTAAAGAGAGATGATAAGTAGACTAGTTGAGCTATTGTAAAGAGAGATGATAAGTAGACGAGTTGAGCTATTGTAAAGAGAGATGATAAGTAGACGAGTGACGTCGTGTTCAGCCGACAACAAACGCTAGTCTTTATGATGTGACATGTATAAGGACCAATGCATTTCATTGAAGAAACTTTGACCTTTACATGTTCTACTTAAGATTTCAAAATTACAACCTTTTTTGGAATGCAGTTAAGAACCGTTGCCTTATTATATATTCATTAATTTTGGTGTCACTTGATCTTTCTGCTCCTTTTTTTTCTTCTTAAAAAGTGAATATTGGTGTGTGTGTGTGTGTGTGTGTGTGTGTGTGTGTGTGTGTGTGTATGTGTGTGTGTGTATGCATTTTAACCCCAACCGTACCATGAGCCTGATCCCAGTGGTAGCATACCAGCACATTCATGGGCAAAGGGCGCTCCCCGAGTAGGAGCAAGCAAAAACAAAATATAGGTCAAAATGAACTATTTTAAGAAAAATCGGGAAATGGCTCGTAGAGAAAATTAGATAGATTTTTCAGGCAGTCCAAAAGATGAAGCAAGCATTGCTTGTTTGCTTGTATGACCCGCCTGTGGAGGTGTGGGACCCCCACCAGGGGAAGCAAACAATGGCGTCTTCTGCTCTGATGTATAGCATGGTACCGCACAAGGCGGCAAAAATGCATTACAACTGAAGCCACTCTTCTCAGTTTAAACAATAAGAGTACCCATCGAAAACGGAACATGGTTGCCTGTATGGTGTGGGGACCTGCAGTGCCCTTGTAGAAACACAAGCCACTGCAGGATAAATAGGCCATGTACGTAAAATTCATTCATTGTGACTTACCCCTGAGTTCTAGCAGGGGATCGCAGAAGAAGAAGAAGAAAGCTTGTATGAACGCCACGCCCGTGAACATAAACCCAGAGAAGTTTAAGATGTTAGAGAAAGTACATATAGCTCCTACGGAAAATTATCTGATTATTCTACGGTTTTTATAACGAGGCGAGGGTTGAGCAAGCATCGTAGTGTAAGCAAAAGCTATGTTGAAAGGATGGAAAAGAAGAAGGCTACCATATACGAACTATACTTTTAAGGGAAAAATAAACAACAGCAACAGCAACAACAACAACAACAACAAAAAACTCAAGAAAAAACAACCCGAACGATAGAGCTGTTTGTACTTGTCGATCAAGGGATGTAACCCTGGAATAAAGTATCGCTTTTACATCAGCGATATGAGATAACCCAGTTTTTCCCCTTCCTTCATGCACTTGAAGCTTCTTCGAACGAGGCCTTACATGACAGATTACTGAACTTTTCAGGTGCTAAGCTTTTCTTTCGAAGGTAGATTGTCATCCCAACTTGTTATACTTGAACAATGAAAAACAACAGCAGCCAAAAACCTCAGAAGAATTAAATCAAACCTTTAAATTTTTTTTTTAGAGTGGTCAGGGAGTAGCCTATCGGAGTTTCAAATTTGCTTGCTTTTTTGGTCTCTGAAAAATCAAACATCTTTCTCGTTCGACTTTGTATTGTTAATGATCACTTTGGCAGCGCTTAATACAAAATAACGACAACGAAAACAATGACAAAACAAAACAGCTTCCCCCCCCCCCCCCCAATAAAAAAAAGCTCTGTCATAGGCCACTTTGCAACGTAGCTTACGTTCTCCAGAGTTTCTTTAAATAACAAATTGGCGATTTAGGCTATTGAAAACAAAGGGATTGTGTGCGCTGTCCCGTCGCATTCTTGACAGTACATTGTCAAAATGCTCGTCAGCACAACATCTCAAGCACATCTTCCAACACACGTGGGTCTTAGAAGAAAATACGAGAGAGAGAGAGAGACAGAGAGAGAGACAGACAGAGACAGACACAGAGAGAGAGAGAGAGAGAGAGAGAGACAGACAGACAGAGACAGACACAGAGAGAGAGAGAGAGAGAGAGAGAGAGAGACAGACAGAGACAGACACAGAGAGAGAGAGAGAGAGAGAGAGAGAGAGACAGACAGACAGAGAGAGGCAGAGCCAGAAACCTCCATTCATCATGCAAAGAACGTCGTCTTTTTATTATTGTCATTTTTTTAAATTCAAGAAAAGCCTGGATTCTGATCCATAGCGAAATGAAATAAATATAAAAGTAAAGGACAGTGTGAGATCAGCCACGGTACTTGATCAACTCTAAGCCGAGCACTGTTGTTTTCCCTCTAAATCCCCAGGCCTCGCGGTCACGCTCGCCACTCACGGCCCGCTGGCTGAGTCTCGCGCCACTCGCCGCCCGGCGAGGCACAAAGAAATTCACAGTCGCGTACCTCTCCCTCTCAAACGCCGACAGTCGCGTGAAAAGTTGGACGCAGAATTTAATGAAAAGAAAAAAAATGTAAACATTATCAGTTTAATTGGCCGCAAATCGCAATATTACAATACATTACGAATGAAAGTGAAGAAAAACACTTTTGTGATTTTTTAAAGAATATATTTTACCAATCTGCAGCAAAGGGGCTATGCACAATGCTAGTTAAGAGTTTTCCCCAAATTTTCATCTTATGGTGTCAATACACAATAAATTATCATCATAGCATCACTGGCTACAGCGAGACGCGCAGTTTGATACCCAATTTGCTATACTTTTAGTGAGGTTGGCATCCTAAGTTGGTTTTAGAGTGAAAACCGAGCGTTGCCGAAGGACGAATGACGTCACTTGTAAAAAGAGGAAGACAGTAGGTCCGAGAATGGCGACTCCGTGATCAGACTCGTAGGGGGGTGATTGGGGGTTGGCCTCGTTCAATCTATGGATTCTTGACCAAGTCCGAGTTGACTTATGATTAATTTGGTTTGTGATAACAAATTTTCAGTGAAACCGAACCAGAGATGTCGGCAAACATGTATCGAGTTGGAGGTAAGTACATTTTCAATCGTTTTGATCGAAAGAAGAAAGTAGCATGCATGCCCCACAAACCAAGCTGAACGGCGGTGGGATACTTTTTAAAGTTTTTTTGAACAGTCTAATGACCTATCTCGTGTACAAAGTGTTTAAAATGTTTAATTGCGAAGTCACGTATTAAAGGATGTTAGAAATGTTTGTAGAAAGTGTTTTGAAATGTTTTATTTTGATAATTTTATTTATCAAACGACAGTTTCACGCGCATTCAGCGAGGCGTGATGAGGCCACCAATCGCTTCGATTTTTTCATGTTGATTATTGAAGAATTTTTATCGAAAAGTTATCAAAATTTCACTCCAGCAGTGATTCTAAAGTGATTCTTGATACACCAGTTGTGAGTTTGACGTATTTAATGCAATATGAAGCTAACGAGACCCAAACGTGCTCAGCATGGGACTATTTTGTGTACAAAGCAATGTCGACCAAAGTGGGGGCCACGGCCGAGTAGGGGCAGGAGCGACGACGCGTTTTACGCGTGCTTAGCTGAGTCCCGATTAATTTAGTCAAACTTACACTAGTTACACAGTAAAACTTTACACTGTTAAATGTACATTCGGCATGTTTAGCCAACAATTTTAAAACAGAAATCTGTCCCCAGAGCCTAGATCTAGAGATCAGATCTGATTAAATCAAGGCTATATTGATATGTAATTTTCTCTAAACAAAAAAAAAAACTCTTTTATTTTCCTTCTTTTGGGGCTTGGGGCTAGTTAGAGGAAAACAAACAACTAAATCTGGAATCTAGGCCTATAGAAATTTCTTCTCTACTATGGGTCTTGTAGTAGTAAATGGTGCAGGCCTGCTATGATGCACCATCACTCTAAGGACTAAGTTTATTATTATTATTACATTGTTCTAGATCTAGATCTAGACACTAGATCAGATATCTAGATCTAGATAAAAATAAATGCGTCAACATGTCATTAGCTCATTAGGCCTAATCTAGATTTAGATCTACTTCTAACTGAAACAACACTGGCCTAGAATAGGCCTAAGAAAATAAAAACTGTTCTAGACTTGGAGGGGCCACATTATTAGATCATGTCATTAATAAGTCATGATAAGTCTACTCTGAATAAAACTCATCTTTATTCTACAGATTATTTTTATTTATGAATCTACTTTTAAACAGTAATAGTTAATGAACTAGATTAGATCTAGATCTAGTCTAGATTAGCTGTCAGTTTTCCTCAGCCATAGCCATAATTTTTGGGGTGCAAAAACTCAACAAAGAATACTTAATTTTTTTCACAGAAAATTACTTGTAGATATAAATCTAGATCTAGTCTAGAAATCTAGATCTAGGACCACATTGATGTAGAATTTCAAGCCATTTTAATGAAATTTGTTTTTATGTCTCATTATAATATAAATATTTTTCAAGCAGAAAATTAACCCTTTTAATACTTTTATCTGACATAACAAAAGGAAAGGTTGCATTCTAATTAATTCCTGTGTATTTTAATGAGAAATAAGCATTAGATTCAGAAAATATTGTCACAGATGTGTTTTTTGTCAATAGATTCTTTAAAATCAAAACCCTATATTATTGAAATTTACAAAATGTATACATGCCATGTGTTAAAAATTGTTTATCAAAATACACGTTCTTTACGAAAGTGATAGCCAAACCATCAAGCCATTTTCTCAGTTACAAACTGCTAATTAAATGTGTTGTTACAAAAGGACCACTTGAGTATTTGAAATTTGTCTGGAACTTGTGTCACAAGTGCATCGATCTGTTTTGATAACGAGTGGGGATTCAGATGGGTTTTTTTTTCCATTGGTTTACTTCTTTCTATGCCATTGCCAGCAGTTTTTCACAGTAAGCACCCGTGTCCAGACCATGTGCCCTCATATCACAATAGATAAAGCCATGGTAGTCAGGTATCAGTTTGTCTAGAACACTTGAACTCCAAGCTTGGTAGTCACATACGTGTGAAACAATGTTGCAATTTTTTTTACCTAAATAGTCTTTACTTTCTGTGTGTGCTACAGCTTAAAACTTTTATTTTAACACACCGCCAGAAGCACAAAGAGCCCTACCAGTCAGATACAGTCAGCCATAATGTGGCTGAGCTTATCCAACTTGGCGCAAAGATGCGCCGAGTGACTGGCGGGCGAATGTGATATGCGCAGAGTGACTACAAAGTGTTACAGACCTGTAAGTCTTCCGACAATTGTCGGATTTCCAGGAATATTCGATATCGTCATGACCCAAATTTCTGACCCCTGCCCATCCCTTAAGCCTGTAAACTCAAAAACACATGTGAGTGTGCTTTTGTTTCTGTCTTTATGATAGTGCGAACAGTTATTGTATGCGATTATGATAGGTGCTGCGACAGGCGCACACGCTTCGAAAAATTTCTAGGCAATTTTTTTTCAATACCACTCACAGGCACAGGTGTAGCCGGCCGGCCGGCAAAATCAACCTTCTGACCGGCACCTTGCCGGCAAAACCGCGTCGTCGAGATTGGAAAAAATATGAGTATTACGACGTGTCGTAAATCTTGCAGGCAAATGAAAATTTACCTTCCTGGGTTGCAGGCTTTTTGGCGGCTGTATGCTTGCACCCATGCTCACAGGTCTGGTGTTAAGAAAGAAGATTTATCTGGCTACATGTCTACCAGTTTTTATTGTAATCCATTTTTACGTTCGCCGGTGTTAGAAGGGCCTTTATAAAAACAAGTTGAAATTGTTGCGTTGGAAACATCACAAAGATTGAAAAACACCCTAATTTGCTAACGAGTGTATCCACAAAGACTCTCAACAGGTGCGCACACTCATGTCCTCATAGAATTTATTAGGGAATCAATGTCCACTGGAGTTTAGTCATTCCAGGTTGGTTGAATTTCCTTCAAAAGCTGATCTGCACCTTTGGTTTTCATCAGTTAAAGTAAATGTACCAGGTTAACAACAAAATAAATGCGTCAACAAAAGGAGAAAGTCAAAGATTTGGACAAGATGCGGTAATTTGGTATGGAAGCCAATAAAGAGCTTTTAAATTATTGACTTTTGAATCTTTGATTACTTATCCATGTAACATGTATTTCCATTGAACACTGATCCACTTCACATTGTCTTGTCTGCTATGGAGTGGGTCAAACTGTTGTTTTGATTCATTGCAAGTTCATGTCGTAAGTGTTACTTCAGTAATGAGAAACCCAGTGAGGTATACTGGAAGTTGTCTGGGAAATATCCAAACTGGATGTGAGGTCTCATTAGATTGCTAGACTATTTGACGTGTCTGGCCTGTTACTGTTATGGAGTTGTTAAGAAGTCCAATAAATGAGGAGTGTTGAAATTAACACAAACAGCAATCCCAAAGACTACTGAAAACAAGTGTTGACGAACAAGTTTGTCTCTTGTCGGTCAACAGATGTTTTTCAGAATCTTCTTTTTCAGTCAGTGCTGCTTTCGGAAGACTTTCAAGATAGAGCTATTGTTACCAGGAGATTTCTCCTGGAAAATGGTGAAATTATACACAAAATATGGGCAGCTGAGTGACAAATTCAGACTTAACATTAGGCATCTCTAGGACCTCATTGGAGAGGGAAATAAGACAGCAATAGCATTGAGCAACGAATCAAAGGTGATGGTGATTTTTAGGGGCAAATTCAAGCAGCTTGTGATGAACTAACTCAAGACCATATTGGTCCCCTCGCAGATTCTACAATGAGATGAGATGCGCACGCATATTGAGGGCTTTAGTGGACACACCCCATATCAATTTGGTGCGCTATTTGCTCTTTGCGAGGTTTACGAAGCACAAATTTCAACTTATTTTTTGTAAAACTCCTATAACTTTCACAAATACCAACAGATTGCAATAAATCTTAGCAGACATGTAGCCATATAGCCAGATAATTTTTCTTTCTTAACTTTTTGTGCTGTAGTTCACACGGAAGGCAAAGATACAGACTGAAAACCAAGTGTCAAGTTACTTTTGCACATGAGTATATATAACATATTTAGCAAACAAAAGTTCTCATACATGGAAAACTTGCAATAGTGATCTAATCATATTGGTTACTAGTCTGAATCTTTCTGGTTCACCTATGGCCACTTATCAAAGACTACCATTTTTTCCTCAACAATGCATGGTTGTCTTAGCCTTACGATAGTCTACGCCTAAGATCCCACTGCTTTTGGTCCTGGTTTGCATAGCGTCCCGCAGTTTTCAGAAAACAGAATTCTTACTATATAAAATTCACCCCTAAGGTCTGGCTTTGAAGGGCCTAAAATGTCTAAGATCCGGCATTTCAGAAACTATTTTAGGAAAAAGTACCAAAGACCCAGGGGAGCACTATAACTCTTCACATTGTACTACCCTTGGCGGTACTAGTCATACATTCTCCTGAATTTGGCATCTCGGCGGTTAACCTCAATGACGAGAGGGGGCAAGGGAGTATGCTACAACGTCTACCTCAACGAGATCACGCCAGGGTGTGAACTCCTCCACCCTGAAAGTATAGAAGGAGAAAAAGAAATATATTGGGGATGACATGCCAGTGCTGCCGGGTTTGAACCCTGGACCATTGGCATGAGAAGCAAACACATAACCTGTAGATCATGAGAGTCTCCTTCTCTCTCTCAATTCATGGGATGTAACAACACTAATGCACCTAGAAGTAGATATAAAACAAAGAATGGTGCCCTTTTATCTTGTTATACCAGACTGGGGAAGTTTTTTTTCAACGTTTACACCATTCATTTCTCTCTCTCTCTTGAACATAGAATGGGTCTGTTACCATCCACTGAGCCCAAAGCAATTCTTCAGCGTACTTTGCTTGATCCGGTTGGATACCAGTTTTTCATCCCCTGCAACACTGTAAGGTCATTTATGATTTAAGAGATGGGCTACTCCACCCAGCCTGTCAGGGCCAACCCGGTGCTGAGAGAGAGGGAAAAAAATCCAGTGAAAAAAATGCAGATTGTCCACACCCGGTATCGAACTCTGGTCTTCTGAATGACAGGAGAAGAGCCTAACCATTACACCACGGCGTCAGTCTTCAACATGTGCATTCTAAATCTTGGTGTTTGCTTCATATGAATCATGGAGCACACTGACATTGTCTTTAGTCTATGGGTGCACAAAGCCATCATTCTCCTCTTGTCGCTTGGGGTATCGGTCCACTGTCCGCTTGTGGAAGGGGAATACCCTGGTGGGGAAACATCACATCAACTTACACATCTAGAGATGAATGTTAGATTTTCTTTGGGGTACCTTCCTCACATTTGTCCCTCTCCCTCACTGTCTTCATTATCATATGGCTCCTGTACAACAAAGACCCGCTTAGACTAACAGTTAGCTAATACGAGGGAACCCTAGAGCCAACAATCAAAGTGCAAACTAAAAACCATCTTGGTTTTCTAATGGGCTTTGCTCCATAAGTACCAGTCTTTTTACTGATTGTTTTAACCACTGGTCTCAACACTATCTAAACAATATAGATCAAACTAGTAATGGGTTGTTTGTGGGTTACGGTTCACATCCATCACTCTGTGGCAGGTTCAGACAGTGTAAGCAAATTAAATGGTCATATTGTCTTTCAGCCAGCACACTGGCTCCACTCTTTTCTAGGGATGAAATATTCTTCTCACCTCAGGTTGTCGCTGACAGTACAGTACAGAAAAGATCAAAGCAGTCCATCTCTTAAATCGATGCAATGGTTGGGGGCAACACTCAGACAGTGCCATTTTGCAATTTTTAAGGGGAGCCAAAAAATTCTCTCTATACAGTAGTTTTTTTTTTCATTAATGATGTCCTGTCGAAATGATGTACAGCTTCAGTCCTATTAATCGTAGGGAACTCAAACATATTGACACAAGAGGCACGTTGCTAAAGATTTTAATGAATTTATAGAACAAAACGATCTGTAGAAATTTGGCGGTTGTCTGAGTGTTTCCCCCAGCCGTTGAAATGACCTGGGGTTTGTTGAGTCTCGTTTGATCAGAGTGTCACCATTACAAAGGACTTTTTTACCCAATACAGCCACTAGTGCTGTCTACACTTCTACTAAAAAACATTGGTATATATATAGTTATAGCATGTTGGCAGAGAATGATTTTATTGAAAGTGTAAAACGGAGTGGAACTTGGTAAAAAGCATAGAGAGCTGACATTCAACACCATTCAAGAACATCTTTCTCTCCTTCCTCAGATTATGTCTTTTTTGAAACATCATCGACAGCACCATATCAAATTCGACGAATAGAGGAACTCAACAAAGTAAGTTGTTCTTAGATATTTTTTTTTACAAATAAACTAGTGCAAATCTCTGTTCGTTGCACAGGATAATATTAATTTTGTCTCTATTATAATAATGGTACTTGTATCTTTCTCTATGTCGATCTTTCCAGTATACTTTTCTTAGGTACTAAGCCCACTGCCACTGTTTCTTAACCCCCAAAAACTTCTGACCCAGGAGTGCAATTTTTCCGATTTTTCAGAAAAGCCCACATAAGCACTTGATCTGAAAGCCACTTTGATGGTGAAAAGTATGGAGAAGTTGATAACATGGAGTTGAGAATGAACTTTAAAAAGATATAAAGAATAATTGCAAGCAAACACTGGTTTGTTTTATTGATTACGCCAGCAAAGCAGATGAGATCGAGTCAATTTTTTGTAACCCTAAATGATGAAAATCGATTCAGTAATAAGTAATAAAGTCTGGAGCCTGGCCAGAACCCCCCCCCTCCCCCTTTAAAAATTTTTAAATTTATTTTTTATTATATATATAATAGATTGGTGTTCACCCTAGCCTTCAAGAAAGAGTGACATGTTCATTTGAATTGAACAACAATATATTATTGTCCCCCTTTTTTTTCTCTTCCGGTTATGTTATGTGGGAAGTCCGTTCTTATGATTTATGATTTGATGATTATTTCTATGTCACTTTTCACATCAATAAATGTTTCTTCAAATGGCAAGAACTTTACAATACAATACATTGCTTCTCAAGGGGTTATGTAGCATGTGTATGTGGAAGGGTTTGGGGCAAATCAAGTGCGACCATTATCACATATGATAGTATAATTGATTGTTTACCCTATTTTAATATGGGGCAAGGTATTCTTGGATTTGGGATACAGTTCCATTCGGTGGGTGTCATCTCCAGTACCTACAGGCAAAGTTCAACAGTATTAAGGATGCACTGCTGTTCTTGTCAATAATTTCTGGTCAATTCTCAAATTTGCTCGATTTGAAGTTATGATAAATCTGAAACCATTGAAGATAGAATTGATTTCTTTTCCCCCCACATAACTCAGTGTTCTCATCAAATGACTACTATCTGGGATACTTTATTTAGAGTGTTGATTGAAAAACAACCTTAAGAGGAGTTAACTGAAAAGGCCATTTTTAGGCAAAACATGTAATTTCAAATGACAGATTGTGGTAGAAAACAGGTGTTTATGTGTGATCAGTGATGTTGTGCAGTATTAAACATGTAGCAATATTGTAACCTGACAAAACTTTAAGGATGTGTGGATTATATTACTTTCTTTCCCCTAACCGTCTTTGGAGCTGTTTTGATTAAGAATTGATCAGTATGATATTGAAGACACCTTTATATGATAGTAGTACTGTTTGTAATTGATGTTTTTATATGATAGTAGTACTGTTTGTAATTGATGTCTTTATATGATAGTAGTACTGTTTGTAATTTATGTCTTTATATGATAGTAATACTGTTTGTAATGGATGTCTTTATATGATAGTAGTACTGTTTGTAATTTATGTCTTTATATGATAGTAGTACTGTTTGTAATTTATGTCTTTATATGATAGTA
>JAUKPP010002243.1:0-13102 GCA_032273245.1 Phyllaplysia taylori | reverse complement strand
CTAAAAACAGGAAGTGTACTACACTGGTGATGATGAAGAGGATGCTACTCTGAAGGAAGGGGTCAAGGACCTGCTAGAGGTTGTCAGGTAAGGAATTGACCTTTTCTGGTTGTTAAGGTTTTGTAAAAAAAACCTGATGAATAAATGTAATCCCTGCCAAAATGCAATCAGTTCAAAGGCTCTCTGTGCTCAAATACAATTTTATCATATTACAGGATTTGTTCTTTTCTATCACAGTATTATTGATCAGGTTCATGGAGGTGGGGGTCATTTTCTATCACTAATTTATAATCATGTGAAGTTGACAGTATTATCATAGTTTCCTTTATAAATCTATCTTGTATGAATGGTTCTCAAATTCAAGGATATCATACCACAGTATCTTATGATATGTGGTGATTGGCGGGCGCTTCATCTTTCTAAGGTTTTAATTTATATTTTCTGACTCTGAAATGATCTTTCAGTTTTGATCATTAGAGCTGTAAAAGCTCAACAAAATAAACAAACCTAGAAACAAAATAAGCACTTTCAATCTGTATATGACTTAAATATTTCATAAATATTCTTCTCCACACAGAGATTTTCAAGATCACTTTGATGAGAGTCAACTGTTCAAGGTGAACTCAAGAGAAATGCAGCAGCTCAAGGTAAGAGGATTTGTTTGAGCCCTCTATAAGAAAGATTAATTGTTTCCATTTTAACACTTATTGACCGAAGGCCTCAGCCCAAACACTCCTCTGTAGTCCCAGCATTCTTTAGCTAAGTTTTAGAATATAAGGATGTGTGTCAGCACAAAAATTGTGCATCAATCAATTTTCGAAGCAGTCACTTGAACTTCAAACGTGAATCTAGATTTTGCCTT
The DNA here is from genome assembly GCA_032273245.1 of Phyllaplysia taylori. Taxonomy (NCBI): domain Eukaryota; kingdom Metazoa; phylum Mollusca; class Gastropoda; order Aplysiida; family Aplysiidae; genus Phyllaplysia; species Phyllaplysia taylori. Next base: position 12,240 of record JAUKPP010002243.1, on the reverse strand, counting down.
TTCGTGTGTTATGCCCAAAGCCAACATCTGGCTCACAAGGCAATAGATACTGTAAATCAATATGAGTCTCAAATGGATTAATTATCAAAGACAAAGGGGAAACATCATTACAAAGACTTTGTATTGGTAATTTCCACGTTTCTCCTCAATCTGTGATGTGCATGTCTTCTGGTTTTCTGAGTTCCTGTATTGTTTACCTTTATTATCGTTATCATTTCACTGACCTGACGATGACTGGGGTCCAGCTGAAAAGTCATCATCTGCCATTACCTGTTTATTAAATCATGAAAAATTTTATATACTGGATGAGTATGGTGAGTTTTCCAGCAGGCTAAAACAGCCAAAAAGGCTGGCGCCTCTATAAATAACTAACTAACTAACTGAGTTTTCCAGCTCTTTACCAAGTCAAAGCAACACTCATATATAGCTTATGCTGGTTTTGGTTTTATGACCCTTGTGTCTCTCTAGTGTAAGCTTATTTAAGAGGCGGGCTACTCTGCCCCTGCCTGTCAAGGCCAAGCTGGGTAAAGAGTGACGCAACATCCCAGCAGAGACACGCAGGTACTAACCCAACATGGGAATTGAACTCACTTCCTCTGCATGAAAGTGGAAAAGTTTAACGTTTACACCACACCACAGAGGCGGGTCTAAAAAAGACTATCCAAGTTCTGTTCTTTTCCTTCAGGCTGAGTTTGTTCATCATTTCCGCAACATCACCCGCATCATGGACTGTGTGGGCTGCGACAAGTGCAAGCTCTGGGGGAAATTACAGGTCAGTGTGAGCTGCCAAACTCTTTTATTGTAGTATTTTGTCATGTTTAGGGATGTGTGGATCAAACATAAGTCTTACGGTCTGTCAAACAAGATGTTAGAAATTGATCCTATAGTGGAAAGAAAACCATGCTAAGCTAAAGCCAGTTTAGTCGCTCATGGTTTGGTTACCAGTTTTACATCCCTTGCAACACTGTAAGATCAAAAAAAAAAAAAAAAAAAAAAAAAACACGGTAAAGATCATTTAAGAGACAGGCTTCTTTGACCCTACCTGTTTCAGGCTAAAACAGCCAAAGATGCTGGCGCCTCTATAAACAACTAACTTTAAACTAAACATCAGGGCCAATGCGGTGCTGAGAAGGGAAAGTCCCAACGGGGAAAAACACAGATCATCCGCACCCAGGATCGAACTATAGTCTTCCGCATGATAGGCGAAGAGCCTGACCATTACACCACAGACACCGGTGGTTGCTCAGAAGTACCTTTAGTCTTATAATCTACACACATGCCGCAATGTTTTCTTTCAGTTTCCTCTGTCCTTACATGGCTAAAACAGCCAAAGATGTCAGCGCCTCTAGAAACAACTAGCTTTAAACTAACCAATCTCTCCCTGCAGGTTCTAGGGATGGGCACAGCACTGAAAATCCTCTTCTCAGGAGACAGCATGGCCCCAGACTCCACCGTCAATGCCAGTCTCAAGTCAAGCTTCCAGCTGACTCGTACAGAAATTGTGGCATTGTTCAATGCATTTGGAAGGTAATTTGGCAACTCTCACCATTTATCAATGAATCTACCTGTTTTTATTACTCAGTTTTACATCCCCTGCAACACTGTAATGTCATCCCCTGCAACCTTGTACGGTCATTTAAGAGACGGGCTACTTTGACCCTGCCTTTCAGGGCCAACCTGAGCTGAGAGGGAAAAAATCCCAGCAAGAAAAAAAAACAGATCGTCCGCGTTTAGGATCGAACTCGGGTCTTTTGCATGACAGGCAAAGAGCCTAACCATTACACCACAATGCCAGTAATCTACCTGTGGTCAGAATTGTGCTGAATATACAGTGCGTTGGGTTTGATACTGTAGCCTACCATTTTTTAAATCTTTGTCAGAAAGCTCCTCAGAATTGACCACCATGAGCAGGTGATATGGTTGCATTGGGCAAAGAATGTTCTTGAGAAGTTTAGAGTATAGGGAAAACGCAAGAGTGTCACAGAACATTGGCTGTTAGTGTTAGTATAGATGGCTACTTTGAAGAGGTGATATTCATGGCAGGTTCGGCAGTACTTTGAAATTTGAATGTAAGCTATCACATTAAGGGCAAGGTGTAGATTCAATGAAGGTCACTCTTGCTAATGAAGCAAGTGATTCTCATTTCATTCCATATGGAAATATTTTGTAGGAGGAGTATCTGTTATGTTATCGTTCATCAGTTCAAACTTCAAATTGGAGTCCTTGCTGATACTTATCATATTCAGAACATCTTTTGTTTTAAATGGAAATGTTTTATCCTCAATTTTTTTCTCAGCAGAGATCAGCATGTCTTCCATGCATCATGATCTGACCATCCTCAAACCATTTTTTTTCATTGCACTTTTCACTGTATTCCTAAAAGTGTGGGATGTGTTGTGCTTTTTTCGTTATAGGCTCAAGTCTGTCATTATTCTCCTCCCAGTACTGTGTGACCATCATTTTGTGACGCTGTTTCTGCAAGATCATTAATACTTCCAGGGTTATGTCAGTGCAACTGCCACGTTGTTTTTTTCTTATCCATACAGATTGTCCAGCAGTATCCATGCTTTGGAAACATTCCGTAGCCTTGCCAGGTGACCTCAATGAAGTCGACATAGACGTCCTGCGAGTATGATATTGAGAATGCAGTACTGTAGCTGAAAAAGTGTTGGAAAACATTGAAAGTTTTCCAGGTAAATCATGAGTGCTAAAAATATTTATTTTATTTTATGAAAGAGTAAGTGTTAAATATGTTTGGATATATCTAGTAAATGGAGTTATGAATACATGATATAATATTTTGTTTTCAAAAGATATGTGCAAACTACTGACAGAATTAATGCCTGCATTATGCTTATGTTTGCTCTAGTGTAATAGACTGTAGACTGTAGTCTGAGGAAAGGTTGCAAGTGCCTGAAGGGTTGGTGATACATTTATGGGGGGAGGGGGGGATTGCATGGTAGCACAGTATAATTCGTTAACTAGGCTTTGCTTCAGAAGGAAGCCTTTAATATGCACCATTGACCAGCAATCCTTCACCCTGGTATTCTTTGTACATTCAGCATGACAAAAGGAACAAAAAAAGTCCCACTTCATCACTATGATCAACTTTTCAAATGAAAAAAATTGTATTTAAATCGTATGTTGCTTTGGTTTGGGTTTTTTCCTTTTCATGGAAACAAAATGGAGACCGATTACAGGTGTGACCAGAAGAAGTCTTTTTCCTTTACCAGCTTACTCGACTTTGACAGAGCTGAGATTTTGAAGCCATTGTCCTTTGTATTTACTTTGCCAATCAGATTTGTTGGAAATGTTTGTACAATACCATAGGGAGATTTTTTTTGAAGGAATAGAAGGAAAACAGCATCTCTTTATAGCAAAAGACAATCTTGTCAGGATAATGAGGAAGAAGAGCTTAAGAAGGCAATATGGAAGTGTGAACGCTGTGTGAAATGCATTGAAAATTGTAGTGTAACTGTTGTAGATAAAAAGCTATTCTTACCATCTGATTTTTTTTTCCTTCTTCTGTTTTCTGAAGAGGGTTTTAGGGCGAGGGTTGTTTTTCTTCCAATGATTTTTTTTATTCTTCCCTTCCACACTGGCTCGTGCTTAGTTGTCAAGTCATTTCATATTTTGAGAAATTATGATGAGAAGGGGGAAATGACGGTTTGTAAAGTTGACAGTCTATGAGTTGATATTATCTGGGTAGTGAAAAACAGATCAAGTCATCAGAAATTCAACTTATTTGTTTTATAAGTGTAAAGATGAAGAGATGCTAGGACTTGAAAACAATCAGTTTCACCAAAAATGATCACACGGTAAGTCGACTAGTTGTTCTAGTGCTGTGATAGATAGTTTTACTAAATTGTTGCCAGCATATGATATATAATAATATATATATATACACTGCTAATTTGTACTTACCTGATGGCAGAAGAACATATTTTCTGTCTCACAGATGTTGTAATTCCATGCCACTATTTATATTGGATGCATGAATTCTTTGATTGTCTGCACAGTGTCTTTAAAGCTTGACTTGAATTAAAGAAGAGTAGCTGTTTGTTTGTTTTTTTAAATGATGTCATGATGGCAAGGTGTGTTATTTGATTTGTACTAGTTGCAAAGTGGGTTCTGATTTTTTCTCAAGTTTAGCAAGTGTTCATATGAATTATGCATTGCTTGAGACGATATTGACAACTCCGCTAGTTTGATCTGTACATGAATTATGAACTGAAGTTTGCAAGATGAATCTTATTCCTTTTTTTATCCTTTATTTTCCTTTTGGTAAGAGTTCAAGGGATATGTTGCAGAATGTCCAGACTTTTAACTCTACTTCAGCTGGCAAACCTTTACACTTTGTTACAAATATTATACCTTAGACTTGACAACTTGTCTTTTCCTCCCCTTTTTTTTCATTATTTGAGTATCATTTGTGATTTATAAAAAATCTAAGTAACTGTTTTGCACAAGCCATCTATGATCTAGAAATCTCTGAGCTCTGCAAAGGATTGGAAATACTGTGCAAGTTAAACAAATGTATGCTTCATAATCTATTGCAATTGTTTTTATTTAGATGGGATTTGTTTTTTTGTTTTTTAACCAATAGGCAACCTACTTTATGGGAGCCAACATTCATCATTAATTTCGTTTGAGCTAGATATTGCGAAATGACTTCTTTTATCTCTGTCCTGCTCAAGACAGAACTAAACTTTTTTTTTTTTTCTCATTATCCTTTGAAGGAAGGATTTTTAGATATATTGTTTTCACCGTAGAAAATGTGTTTGATCTATGAAATTATGTTTATCTTTCTGACAACGTCATTAAATACTTGCAACCTTCTCTCAAACCTTCATGACCCTTAATGGTTTTACTCCTTCCTTCTGCCATTGTTTTGAAACAGAATTGGATTTACCACTGCTTAGCTTTTTCTACCGATTCCTGTTTAAATTTTGTTTACAGAGATAATACTTTTATTTGTTACTCCTGTGTGTCGCATTTTTTCTGTTTTAAGTTGGGTTTGAGGTTTTAATTTCTCTTTTATGATGGGAGAAGTTTTGAACATTTTCGATTCTCTCTTTCTTGACATAATGCAATTTTTTATGCAGTTTCCACTATCATTGTACAATTTCTTTTAGTTAATCTCTTTTTATTCATTCTTTAGCAAAGGCTACTTGTACAAATTTGTTTATAGGCTTGCTGTAGGGTAATTGTTTGTTGAACATAGACCGTCACAAATGTTAAGCTCTGTATTGACTGGAAAATTCTGGGAACCCATTATTTGTACTCATTCAGTTCATCAATTTTCTGATCTGGAAACATTTATTCTCTCTTCATTAAGAATCTGTGGTCTTTATGATAGTTTCAGTGAAAAAGTGGAGAAAATAGCTTGGATTTTTGTATACTAATTATTTGTGTGTGTAAATGTCCTATGTTTTGGGGGAGGTGGTGCAGGGGGTTGTCTAATAGTTGAATGTGTGAACATGCCAGTACTTTATTTTTTCGTCCCCTGACGGTCTCAGTGTATTTGTAGATGTGCTACAAACTGTAGGAAGATGGGCTATATAGGTGTGTTCAGATGATAGCTATATAGGGAGTGCCAAGCTTTTGTAATGTATTTCTCATCTGTGATATATGCTTGTTACAATATAATCCAATAGTTTGCAAGGTTTTGATTACCTTCTGGTTGTGAAAGTGGCCCACTTCTCTGGCCCTTCACAACGACCACAAAGCCTTTGTCTATTTTGCGTTGGGTTTGTTTCCTGCTTCGTGTTTTTTGTTGTTGTTGTTGACAGTATTGTTGATTAACTTTTCATTTATTGAGTGCTTTTTTTTCTATAATGTTGCCATAAGCATCAGAATTACTTGCAAACTTGTGATTAATTAGAGTGATTTTGTGGGTTTGAGGATTCTCTTTTCTTTTTCTTTTTTATCTAAAGGCTAGATACAAATTAGTAATAAGATGTGAAATCTGTAAGTGAAAATTGAACCAGTGCTCCTTGATTTTTGCCATGCCTCTTCTTAATTCTACCACTGTTTTTAAGATACACTGATTTGCCTGAATTATTTGTTGTCAGGTTTGAGACTTTTCAATGGTAGCATGTGAAAAGAAATGTTTTAATTTTCAACTTTAGAACAAGGCCGAAGAATCTCAATGGTGCTAAAGCTCAAATTGTCCACAAATGGTTTGAGCAAGTGTGGATGACATGACAAATTGTGGTTTGATACATGAGATGGGTAGGAGGAAAACAGATTGAAAAGAGTGACAAATTGAATGTTGAGGAAGCTCAACCTGCCATTTTACATGACCAAGACAAATTTCGCATGACAAAGACAAATTCTATGTTCTAAGCATAACATTGTTGTCCATGATCTCTTCAGCTGAGTTTGTGTTTCCTGAGCTGGTATTCATAATCCCCAAAGCTTACTTCATCAATAAGGCCAATGAACGTAAAGTGTTATTTTTTTTATTGCAAAGTCTAATACTAATGGTTCAATCCTTTACTCTATTTATACCAGAAAAAAACAGGGTTATTTTTATTGCAGTGCATATAAGTGCAGATATGCCCCCTCCTCTCTGGGTGATCCCGTTGTTGTTAGTATTTTATTGAGTAAGGGACAGGTCTATTGTGTCATATTTGGACTATATAGATACATCTTTGGTGACTTGATCGACAAAGCAAAATATTCTAAGACAATGCAAAAGGAAATTTTCTTATATTGCTGGCTATGTGAACACTGCATGAAAGTAAATGGATTATGAATACAAGCCTTGGCTCTAAATTAAAACTTGTTGACTGTAACTCCAAGCCATACAAGATTAAGCATAATGTTCCAATGAAAAGGATTTTTTGAGTATGTTCATGACCTGTGTGTTTGTGTGTGTTCCATCACTTACAGTGTACACGTCCCTACTTTCAGATTAAACTGCAGCGATTGCAGCCTGCATAATTTATTGTTTAGCTGTATTGAATATGAAATAATAATAATAATAATGGATTGTATTTAACGCGTATCTCTTCTTGAAGCAGGCTCTATGCACTTGGAATGTACTGGCTTCATTAAAACAGTAAGCTGTAAAACTAATTGTCATCTTACTTCTTACAAGTAGGTCTACTATGTTTTTTACTACACGTAGTTTAAAGTCATACGGAAGAGTCTATAGTATCGTTATTTGGACTTTTTTTGTTGTTACATTTTTCAACAAATAAATCTTTAATTCTGTGTTAAAATCCTCCAAGTATAAAAACATAAACCACCATCAACGTAAAACTGATCTCATAGACCAAGTGTATTTAGATAGAACTCTGATTTATTCAGACAGTGTGTATGATGCTGCTGTAATATTTTGAATCAACATTTTTTTCTTTCTTTCTTCTTCCTGTTTCTTAAGTTTGCAATGTATACATGTGCTCATTCATTTTATGACTACAATGTACATAAATTGTAGACAGCCAACCGGCTCCTTTGAAGAATAGCTGAATTTCAGGGTGAGAATTTTCCAAGTGGTCTGAAACTTTTAGTTTCATCACATGTTCAGTTGATTGAAAGTATAGAAAATTATTACAGTGGAATGGAGTTAAAGAAGTTTTTGGTTTCTCCTCGGAAGTGAAGTTCAGTATGATCACCTCTTTATGAATGCTATGAATTGACAGAATTCTCAAACAAGGTTTTTTGTTTTTCTTATGGTACTTAGCTGATTGCAATGAATATCAAAATTTTTGTCGATATTCTTCCTTCCATTTCAGTATTCTACCGAAGACCTTGATATTGTTTTATTGCTTTTTTCACTAATAACTTTTCATTGAGCAACTTCATGCTTATGGATATTTTCTATCAGCACTGAAGTTGGTGTCTCGGGGTTGTTCTTTTCCTCATTGGTTTTTCTCAAGGAAGTAGGATAGAAGTTAAAATGTGCGGAATGCCTCAGTGATTGTGTTCTTAACCTGCAGTGAAAGCTTTGTTTCTGCATCGGATATTTGGAAGAATGAGCATATTTATTTGTCAATCTGACAATCACATTCCATTGTCTCAGCAACAATGGACCATGGTTACCTCATGTGAAGTGAGAGCACAGATTTGGTGGAGGAAATATTGCAGGTTTAGAGCTATATTATTGTAACTGCAGTCATTCAATGATATGATTTCAAACCTGATTTTACAATGAGATCGAGACCATTAGAAGCCCTTTTCTCGGAACAGCATTTTTGCAGTGACAAATATATGCCTCTCAACCCTGGACATGCTACATTTAGTTAACACATTGAGAAAAGGCTTAAAATTTGGCAATGGTTTTGGGTTTTTTATCTTACTTATTTTCAACTGTTTACGGTGACACCATGGTACAAATACAATAGGGTGTGTTCCTTCATTGAGTTTCTTTGGAGATTAGTAAGATTTTATGGATTTATTTTTTTTAGGATGAGGCATCTTTTTTCCAACCAATGTTTCTGGGGTGTTGTTTTTTTTACAATAACTATTATATTTTAAATTTGTGGCAGGCAACAGCCCTTGCTACATGCTGCTCCTAATGATGTAAGTTGTTATTCTTATTATAAATTATTTGTAGTCTTCTCTGTAGGTGATGGCAATGCTTTCTTCATTACATTCCACACTGCTTGCTTGTTTGATATAGAAGTTTTAATTTTGATCAACATGTGAAACGTAAGATTTCTAGATGGTAACAATTATCTCTAAAAAAGATGTGGGTCAAGTCATATAAAACTCCACGAAGTCCTTGTTGCAATATCGCTTGAGCTGGGAATTTTCACATTTATGAAAACATGTTTTACGGCTACACATCAGTGTCTGTGGTGTAATGGTTTGGCTCTTCGTCTATCATGCGGATGACCCAAGTTGCATCCCACGAGCGGATGAGCTGCAGGTTTTTCCTGCTCATCCACGGGTTGGCCCTCACAGGCAGGGTCAAAGCAGCCTTTATCTTAAATGACCTTACAGCGTTGCAAGAGATGTAAAACTGCTAAACCAAACTACTGCTACATTTTGGACCTCTTCTTCCCAGACAGCTGATAGTTGTGTCCCAACTCACACTGCTGTGCTCGCTTGTGTTATTTATTGTTTTACAGGGGTAGACCTCTTGTATATCACATGTGTTTGTATGCTCACAAATGTCCTGTAGATTTAACTGGATGCTGTTACATAGTTTAACAGATCGATTTTCATTCTCTACAATTTTTACCTGCCATGTAACATAATGTTCTTTTTTTAATGTCTATCCCTTTGTGAAATTCAGGGTCTATCTTCTCCTATCGAACTATACCATTGTGGTAGGCATTTATACGCCAACTTTTCATGGTGTGCAGAAAATGTGCACAAGGAAAAGATGTCAATGGTAAAGAGAGAGGAGAAGTGCTTTGCTCACATCTCATGTAATAAACTGTTTCAAACCTTCTAACAAAGCTTTTGATTCTCTCACTGTTAACAAGTCTTCACCTGACATGCGGAAGACCCAAGTTTTGATCCCACGTGCGGTCAATCTAGATCTTTTTTCTGCTAGGATTTGTCCCTCTCAGCCTGGGTTGACCCTGACAGGCAGGGTCAAAGAAAGTAGCCCGTCTCTTAAATGACCTTACAGTAGTGTTGCAAGAGATGTAAATCTGTTAGCCAAACCAAATCACTGTTAACAGTACAAACTTAAGTACTGCCTCCTGTGACAGATTTTTTTCTCCTTACTTGTGATCGCTAGTTTCTATTGTTTTATGCCTGTAATTTATTTCTCCTCTGGTGACACAATGAACCCGTTTCAATGAGCTATTACGATTGCAATGGGGTGTAATGACCTACCTGAGACTTTTTGCTCTCTTACAGTAGACGTGGACACAAGTTTTCAAATTACTGGGACAACTATTGCCTTGTCATCACAAATGTACATATAATATATTATTATTAAATGTAGCCTAATTGAAGCGACAAATATATTGATTTGTCCAGAACCACAATTTTTTCCACTGAGAGGTTATTTGTAGTGTTCGTGCAATAGAGGCTGCTGATTTATATTGGACGTGCTAATAGATAGTTTCTAGGAAATAATGATGCATAGGTCACACAACATGAAGATCTCTGTTTTTCTCTTTCAAGCTCTAGTCACCTGACTGCAATATAACATTTTGAATACTCTACCTTTGAGATTGGTTATTCCCAATGCTCAGTAGAGCTATAGGAGTCCACCTGCATCTTTTCCGTGAAGAGAGTAAATTACATCTTTTCTTTTTTTTTTAAATGGAGATGTCATATTCACCTCACAAAAAGAAGAGAGGAGACAGAATCGTATTATATGTGTGTAGGCAACTCTCTAAAGTCATTATTCTTGTAGTGCATGTACAATTTTAGCGTAATTTCCACTCGTAGTCACCCTCTATCAAAATAGAATGTGAGACATTTTGCTAAGTCTTTTCACTGTAATGGAGTGAGACGCTATGATATGTATGCAATCAGTGTCCAGAGTTTACCCAAAAGTTATAACATAATTGAGTAAAAATCTCTTTATGTACTTTAGAAATTAGATTTACTTCAAAGTCAACGTGTTTGTGGATTTACATGAAAATACAGTCAAACCTGTCTAAGACGACCTCTCAGTATCGAGAAAAAAAGTGGTCGTTTTAGACAGCTGGTCATCTGAGAAAAAGATAATGCATTGATGAAATATACTTTTGGAGTCGATGAAAAGTCGTTTGTGCAGGTTGTCACTTAAGCAAGTTGAACTGTACACGAAAATTGGCGCAAACTACATTTTGTATTGCAAAACTTTAACAGAACACAAGACATTTATTTTCAATGACATTATTTTCACTCGTGATATATATGCCATTCATGCCAATACTAATTATGTATGTATTCTTCATAACTGCTGTCACAGGTGATAGGAGCATATTATTGTCCATTTTATGATTGCAAACTGTTTGCTTCATTGAAACTTTGCCTGTTTCAGAAATAAAAAAGTCTATCGATTTAATTAAACCTCTGAGTCAAAATCCCCACACTTCCTTGTCTTTTTACTTCAACAGGTTTCGTTTTGACTTGCGCAGTGTTTGTTTTTTTGGTGGCAGCAAAAATTTTTTTTTTTTTCTTCTTTTTTTTGGGGGGGGGGGGTGCGGAGGTATTTACTTGGCGCTTTATCGTCTCTTTTCGACTGTCTTCGGTTTTATTGGCAGAGGCGCTAAACATTACACGGACATATTTATTATTTTTATCGGCAGAAGCGCAAACCGTTACAGCGCTCTACTTTTTTTTTAAAAAACCCACAAGATTCCTCTATTCAATAAAATTTTACAATGTGTAGGCTATATTATTTAATGTTTCTAAAATGTGTAATAATTATTTCAGAAGAAAATTGTCTAGCAAGGGATCGATCTAGGGTCTTCCCGCATGATAGGCGATGAGCCTAACCATTACACCACAGCACCGGTTAGCCCGGGTTAATCCTGAGAGTCATGGTCATTGCTTTGGTTTGGTTACTTTTTTCGTCCCTTGTAACACTGTACTGTAAGGTCATTTATGAGACGGGCTACTTCGACCCTGCCTGTCTAGGCCAACCCGGGCTGAGAGGGGAAAAATCCCAGCAAAAAATCCCAGATCGTCCTCAACACGGATCGAACTCAGGTCTTCCCTGTTACACCACAGCACTGGTGGTGTTTCTTTGTTTGGGGCTTTAGTGTAGCATTAATAAATAAAAAATAAATAACCTAACTGAATTCATCAAAAGACAAAACACATTCTTCAATGCTCACAAAATTTGCATTTCTGTCATAAATTGTATTTTATTATAGGTTTACAAAGGGTGTTTTTTTTCATGATAATAGGGAAAAACATGGAATGCAGTAAAAATCTCAGGTCAGACCATTATCTTTCATGCCATTTAAAATTTGCACTTTGTTTATTCTTTGTAAAAAAAAATAATAATAAAGTGAAAGAAAATTTACAGGGTGGTTTTTTTTCTATATTGATTGATTCTAAACTGGAATAATTAGAAAATGGTTAGAGATGAAAGCAAACAGAGTTTTGCACATCATAAAAAATAAATAAATAAATAAATAAATCGTACTTTATTTATCCCCTAGGGAAATTTGGTTTACAATGGTGCATACAAATACAATCATAATTCATGAATGAAATAATACAAAGAAAAAATCGACATTATAAACAACAGTCTCTCATAGCATGCACACAAACACCACTGCTGGTCGCCACAAGAGCAGCGCCCGAGTTACCCATTACCACTTGGGC
>JAUKPP010002242.1:0-28873 GCA_032273245.1 Phyllaplysia taylori | reverse complement strand
TAATACCATAAAATTAAAAAAAAAAAATACATCATCAATAAATAAATAAATTATCTATGTAAAATCATAAAGAGCGTGACAAGAAATTTTATTACTAATCTTCGGTGTTGTTCTTCACATTATGAGAAAAATTAACTGAAGAAAAATAATAGGATAATGATATTCGAAAAAGGTTTTTGTGTGAAATCATAAATTGCATGACATAATAATATTTTACATGTGTATTATAAATTTTTGGAGCCGTTCTTCTTCAGTTTATAGAAAAACTAAACTGAGGGTAAAGTAAATAGCAACCTGCTGGGGATTAATGTGTCCAAGAGGTAAAAAAAACAACAGCCAAAGACGCTGGCACCTCTATAAATAACTAACATTTCAAAGAGGGCCATACGATAGTAATTCTTTGAAATCGGGCACCTCTAAGCAGACTACACGGCAGGAAACGACAGAAAGGGCAAACTACATAGTCAAACCTGAAACCTAACTACCCCCCCCCCCCTGAAAAAAAAGGAAAAAAAAAAAGAAAACAAAAATCCAACAACCCCTGATGCACTGCCATCATACAATTGTACAATTAATTACTTACATGTATAATGCTGTGAAAAAGGGTGCCCCGACCATACTAGAGAGCCAGAACCATGGAAAAACCCAAAATATTACAACATGTAATCGAACCTGGAATGACTTTACAAGTAAACAGAGGAACTGCTAATACATATATCTATAACGCTATTAATGTATAAGCAATAATTGAAACTTCTATCACTAACTTCTAACTGTACTTGATTTGGTATGATTTTGGGTGTGGTTTAACCCCTCTTAAACACAATAAGGTCATATCATTATGAAGCTGGGTCACTAATTATAATATCCATCTCCGACAGTTCTTGACTGGAGCAAACAACAGAAAAGACGACAAATCATTGTTTAAACCAGAGGCTAAAACAGCCAAAGATGCTGGCGCCTCTATAACTCTATAAACCACTAACTTTAATTTTTTAAACTGAACCAGTCTAAAACAAGGGGCCTACTTTTTCTCAACGCTTCTTTTTGCTGAAGTTTCACAGCATGATCAACACTGTAAGGTCATTAAGGAGGTAGAGATAAGAACAAAAGTAACACGAAATGTTTCTCCTTGATAGAGAGATGCTGCTTAACAAAAGTTTGACTTTGACAAAATATGAACTGGAGGATAATACAGAGTAAATTTAAAAAAAAGAAAAAAAGAAAAAAAAAAGCACAACCCGAAAAACACGATTCAATCAAGCACATCACTGATTATGGCAGATAACAGTTATACGAATAAAGATACATGTAATTAGGCCTACTACATCTGTCTACGCTAAAACTTTCGTCTGTACATGGATTTAAGAGAAAACAAAACCAATGAATACTATATTGGTCGACAAATAAGACAAAATCAGTAGCCTAATCACTTATGATGAGCCTGGGACATTTATTATGAAATAAAGTGAGAATATTATAAGCATTTCCTGTGGTTAGCAGCTCATATTTGTTTGGATAGTGCAAATTTATCAAATTGTGGGAAGTTTTGTTTTTTAAAAGTCCTTGCACCTTTCGATAATTGCAAAGATGATAATTTGTATTCCAATTCCAAAAAGCTCATACTACCAATGAGTAGAATGCTATTAGAAAACCTAAAAACATGTTTGCATTTTCTATCATCAAAGGACTCATAATATCTAATTGGCACACGGAGCCAAATGAATGGTGTTACTTCAAACAAAAATCTTCCTTAAACTTTTCAAAATTCCAGACGTTCAAATGTCGAGAAAATTAACAGTTTTCAAGGAGCTCGTTCTTTCAATAAAAACTCATAGTTCATACTCTCACTGAAAAAACTCATATTATTAGTGCACACTCTCACTGAAAAAACTCATATTATTAGTGCACACTCTCACTGAAAAAACTCATATTAGTGCATGCTCTCACTGAAAAAACACCTAACCCAACCACCAATATAAAAAACCAACAACGCTCAATCACCACCTAGAACGTGTAAGACACTCACTGAAAAAGCAACGTAGATATTTGTCACCATCTACAAAAATGGATTTTAAAAAAAATGACACCAAAGTTATAAGTAATTGATGTAGAGCTAACCTCACCAGTATCATAAGTATTGTAGCTTAATGATTTGGGAGGATGATGGTGCTAATGTATGGTGGAAAGTTGAAAAACTCTGAGAATTTGTTGTTTCTTTCTAGTAATTGCGTATTTTTCCTTCATGTTTACATCCTGTGACAAAAAAGTTTGGCTGAAGAATTATGCATGATGTGCGGAATTTTTAATGACATGACCAGCGTGAATGATATAATCAGATATCAAAATTGTACATATGCATTATTTTTTCATGTCCTGGCTTTCTTTGTGCCTATAAGAGTTCTCAGTTTATAACTGAAAGAAATAGGTATTGAAAGAAAACTGACTACATCCTAGAAATTTCACCTTTATAATACTTTGAATTTCTGTCTTCACCTCAGTCGCCCTGTTCATAACATTTATGTTCATTTAAAAGGCAACTTCCTCATAGGAATTAAAAGCATTTTGATGGTAGATGTGTTTTTTCAATATGAACTCTCTCATGCATGGATTGTAAAGTTGGCGTGTTAAGGTCTGCATGCATGCTGGAATGTGTAGTTCTGTATTTCTGCATCGAACAAGACAAGTTTGTCTTTAAAATGGACGGACATTATACATAAAATACCATCTCTCTTTAGAAGTAATAATCGATTCATGGACATGTGCTGCAGCTGATGTTAACTTTACAACGAGACGAATAATCATATAACCTTTCAGGTAAAAAAAAGGGAAGTGTCAAGACAAAAGTAAGAAAAACTGAATGGGGAACCTTGGCCCAGCAGAAATGAAAAATGGCAAAGCACAGAATAAAAGAATAATTTGATACACATAATGAAACAATAACGGTGTAATGAGAAAGTATGAATCGCTGACTGGGACATTTAGTCTATTGTTTCTTCTCCTTGTGATGTTACTCGGCTAAAACAGCCAAAGATGCTGGCGCCTCCATAAACAACTAACTTTGAACTTGTGATGTTATCAGGGGTGGTCTGGTTTCGTTTCTGTTTTACGCCTCTTTAAACACTGTAAGGTAATTTAAGAGAAGGGCTACTTTAACCCTGCCTGTCAGGGCAAATCCAGGTAGAGAGGTATACTATCCAAGCAAAAAGACGGAATTCCTCCAACAAGGGGATCAAACTCCTGTCCTCTGCCTCATAGGCAAAGAGCCTAAAAAATTGCACCACAGCCACTAGTCAGGAATGGACAAGGGTGCTAAAAAAATATCCTGAGCTTTGCCATCGCTACGGCCAGAAGCTGACGTTTTTATGCCTGGACGTGAAAGTTACAGCAATGTAGAGGAAGCCTAAGAAATTTGGCCTTCCAGGGCTGGTGCTCATAATCCACATTATTTGCTTATTGATAAAGAGAATGCAAAAACAGTAAAATCATCTCTTTTTTAACAAAGCCTCATTAAGTCATATTGACGAAGTTTATAGATCGTTAAGACGGTGCAATGATGATGTAGGCGGAAATTAAAGAAAATCTTTCAAAGGCCAACAATACCAGAAGGAAACTTAGTTTACAGCCCTCTTCCTCATCACTGCACTATGGTTGCTGTTTTTGTTGTTGCCGATCAGGGACTTATATATGCTATGCTCCCTTCAAGTAGTCTTTACGACATACTGAACCATGGCAGTGTAGCTCTACACCTGGGGAGTGGAGAGCCTTAAAATTGGCCCTGTAATACCGAAGAAGTGCAATCCAGTCTTGAAACATCCCTAGACCATGCACACTAAGATAAATTAATTATGAATAGTGCCCAAAATGGCAGAGAAAGTTATTTGTGAACAATTATTTCACACTCCTTTCATCACTAATATGATCTAAACTCCTAGGCCAGGCAGGATGCTTCAACCCTATTTGTCCAAGCCGAACCAGACTGAGAAAGTTTGGTTTGGTTTGTTTAAGGTATAACGGCACTATCAACACTGAGAAGGATCCAAACAAAAAGACAGAAGTACAGGAGAGAAGAAAATCGTTCTCACATCGGAATCAGTCTCATACGATACAGTACTACTATTCTTTGAGCAAGGCAAAGAGTCGACCCAGGGATGCCAACTCAATCAAAAAATTCTTACTGAACTTTTCGCTGTCCATCGCCATAAAAGAAAAAAAATTTAATGATCTGTTCTACATACTGTAGAAACATGGATAATTTTAAGTTTGTCTGTCGTCCATTTTGAAACTCATGTGTGATAGTGTGCGTTGCCTGTTTACATCTCAATATTCTTTGTTTAAGTTTACCAGATTGGTGTTTCCGAGCCACATTTTTTTTTTGTGTAGCCAATTTTTTTTTCCCGACGGATTTTTAAAGATATTTTTTTGCTGACGGAGCTGACGACAGAGCTGTCAGCGTTGACGGAAGTCTGTAAATTTACGGAAAATTGGCATCCCTGCGGACCTTTACACTAAATTAGTCAGATGGCGCTGAAATAAAAAGCATAATAGAAACAGTAAATGAAGGGGAAATGTAGAGAAATTTTGAGACAAGCTCCTGTGTGAAAGGATCAGAGAGAAAAGCTTGAAGAAACATCAGTGGGAGTGGGACTCGAACGGAGAAGGTGCACAGAGGGATCTACAAGAATTCAAGTGAGTTGGTGGTGAAAGATTAAAAGAGAGACGATGGGACATTCAAGTTCTCCGCACTTGTAAGGTTGAGAGTCTTAGAGACATTTGAAATCCAAGAGACAAAAGAATTACCCATATAGACATTACAGGATGCATAGTCTTATTTCCATAGTTCAGAAACTTTTAGGCGGGGATCGGACAACAAATCTGCATGGAAAAGCCTGACGTGATGGAACCAAAACTCGCTGTCTCATGATCATACATAGCAGTTTATCATAATGAACTATGTATCTATTCTAAAAGTAATTATATATGAGGCTAAGTAATAAACCACAAAGATTTGGTGAATCTGAGCAAACGGTTCAAGTATAAAATATAAGAGGGAAAAGTTGAAATTCGGCAAATACATCTCTGGTTGTTTCGCAAAGTGGCGAATTATACGAACAATGTAGTTTACTGTTCGCCCCTTTGAGAAACCACATCGGGTAATATGATTGACTTCATTTCCCTGTCAAACTTGGCGAGTAAGTCATGGTAGCCTTCCTGTTCTTATGCTGGAGATGGCAGAAAAAGTAAACGTTCTTGCCTCCATTACTTTTATTTGTCAAATATAATACAATAAAACATGTTTAAATACAAGTAAAAAAAGATTGATAAATATATTTAACACTGCCAAATTAACTTTCAAAAATTCAAAATGGTCATATACTGTGCTTTCAGCTACGGATGAAGGCAAAATTGCGACAAACTATGGTGCCTTCTAAAGCATTATATGATTGTTTTTCTGATTTCAAACTGTAAAAATTGACCAAACACAAACAATTATAAAAGATATGTAAGATTTCTTGTGACCTGTCTACACACATCTGAAACACAAATTTTCCTGACATAATGATAATAATACAGCAGGGATGGGGAATAAGTTTTTTTTTTTAAAGATGCAGCAAATATTCCCCGAGAATGCAGGCGTAATCAGCCTTTTCAATTTTAATGAAATATGCTTTCCACATGGGAATGCCGCAGGTCCACCCAACCAGCAAAAAAACTCAGTAAAAAACCCAATGCAAATCTAAAAAAAACCAACAAAATCCCCAACCTTGATAAAGGCATACAGAAAACCAAACAACTCTCAGGATCATTGTGGTATGTTTATTATACAATTTTCTAACTATAGAAAAACACAAGGAAGTAGCCTAGGAAATAGGAAAATCTCCGCTGTTATATATATTTAAGTTGAGAAGTTGGGATTCATGAAGAAAAAAAAAGCAAATTAAAAAGCCTTTAAAGTCTAGAAATTGCTGTGCTGACCTTTACAAATTAGACCTGTAGACCACTAATACATTTCACAATGTATTCATGGGTATTTTTCTAGCAATTTCTATTACATCTTGCAGAACAAACAAAACTATTTGTGTTGTTAAGAAAACCTTGAAATGCTTGAATCACAAAATGGCAGAAACAAACTTCACAAACTGAACAGAACAAAAGAAGAAGCTGCAATTCATGTAAAAAACAACCCCAAAACAAATCAAATAAAAAAAAACTTATGCCCAATTCGTTGTGAAGACAAATTATTTCACTGCGGGCAGTGAGAAAACAAAAGTAATGATTATGCACAAATGAACACAGTCAAAACTCACGATAAAATGAGGGAGCAGGTTATGAGCAGTAAGTGAAACTTAGGGAAAAATGGAATACAGAAGATGTTTGCAATAATATAACTTAATAAGTGATTGCAAATTGTATGCCATCGCTTACTCCAATACACCAACAAATTCTCAAACTAAAGATAATAATAATAATAATAATAATAATAATAATGTTGTAATGCCTAAGTCTCAAGATTAGAAGATTACTTTTTATCATTACTTTTATAAGACACTTCCCCACAAATCAGTGTCATGAGTTGTTGAAATACCGAGAGAGCTTTAAAAGATAATCTTCAAAATTCATGCTCCTTTCTTTTCTCTGGTAAACCATCATTTGAGCAAGACAAAAACCCCAACTTTTCAGAATTACACAATGGGGACTAAAATAGATGAAAGTGTCAAGAATTTTGCAAATTTTACCCAACAACTTTATGCAAAACTTTCATGAGTAACAATCTCAGATTCTCACTTACGAATTATTTTGCACACTTACAAATATGCGCAGTCGTATGTTGTTTGCTAACATTGAACACGGATAACAATAGTAGTGTATGTCTATTAACATAGGTTGAAAATCCATCAGAAGAAATGCATCTAATAGTCACAGTATCCTTTCTTTTCTATCAGTCATATTAAAAATTGCCTACAGCACTTAAATTATTTTACACAATTATTGTGGGACTCCATGACTATCTGAATAAAACTAGTAGATCAAGTTTTATAAAAAGATACTCTATCTATTCAATAATACAGAGGCAAATTTTTGTAAAAGATTTTTTGGGTAAACTGTCAGAAAATTGGCATCCCTGCTTCTGCTCTTTAAAGTAGCCTCAAATAATAAATGTTCCATTTCAAAGAGTAAAATTTACATTAGAGTTAAAGAAAATCAATTAGACTTATATTTTGAACTCAGGGCTTTGATAAAACTTATGAAAATAAAAGTACATAAACAATTTCTTGTTTTCTAGCAAATAGTTTCTACATACAATTCATAAAAATCCACTACACACTCAATGGTTTTCAAACCATTGGCCTTCATACAAATCACAAAAGTAAAATACAACTTTCTTGTCGTCTTCCAACCGACTCTTCATTCTGCATGCAGTCATACCATTTTTCTATGTACAAATGGAATTTCAATCAGCAGATAAGAACAATCGTGGAATGTCTTGATGTGTATGGAAAATGAACAAAGAAGAAAATTTCAATAGAAAATGGAATGTTGTGTGGTTATAAATGTTATCAACAAGTTCCACAATCGTGACATGGACAGCTATTATTGAAACATGTGCATCCCCAAAGGAATCATGCAAAATCACTATTGAAACGTGTACAGAGTACATTTCTGAACCATGCACAATCATGACTGAACCATGCACAATCATGACCGAACCATACACAATCATGACCGAACCATGCACAATCATGATTGAACCATGCACAATCATGATTAAACCATGTTCAGTCACAACTGAAATGTGCATAGTCATGACCGAACCATGCATAATCATGATTGAATGCTGTAGAATCATGACTGAACCATGTAGGCTACAATCACAATGGAATCATGCAAAATCACAATGCAATTAGGCGAAGCAACAAAATTCATCATTCTTGTCAAAGACTTTGTTACTGTGGTTGTTGTAGAGGTCAGTGGGATATAACTGTACAAGTAAACACAATGTGTATCATGGAGGTGTCCCGTAACGTGGGGAACAAAGAACGACATATATGAAAGTAAAAATACTTGAGAGTCTTGCAACATTTTTCTTATGCTTTGTATTGGTATTGGTGTCTCATACTTTCCAGCAGTTACAGCTATTAAAATTATTTTTTTTGCTTTAGATTGTTTTTACTCTTCTGTCAAGCACTGTTACTATTTAAGTCCATTGGCTTTATCAGGACCCACCATCAAACTCAAATGGATGTTTCCTAATAATAATATGGTAGTGAGCCTTTGCAAGTTGGGGGAAACAAGAGGAAAATATTACTGACCTTCCCTCTTGAACCAATAACGTTTAATTTCTGATGAGAGCAATAAAAGTTAAGACTCTAACTAAAACCTCTGGGCAAAAAAATTATAAAACCATCTTGCCAAGGAAGATAACTCTCACAGAATTGTTTGGTTGGCAATTACTTTTACATCCTTTGCAACACGGGAAGGTCATTGAAGAGACGGGTCACACAATAATTTAGAGCATTGATAAATAAAACGCTGTTAAAGTAAGACCCTAGATATAATTAATGGCTGCATAAAGATACTGATACAAAATGTCAAAGATACTGCCACAAAATGTTCGACTTACATCTGTCAAGACTTGACACAAATGCTTGATAAAAATTGAACAGATAAACTGGTGAAAAAGTGTAGATGGAACATTTGATAAAATTCTGGAAAAAAGTAAGATTTTGAGTACAAAAAATGTAAACCTCCACAATACATCTAGAGATCGGAGCATTATGTACAACATAAATCAAACAACCGTGGATTATATAGACATAGCATAAAACGGTTTGGCCCACATCGTGACCCAAAGTAAGAGGGCTCTAACTCTAACGGACGTGGTTGTGTGGACGACACGTGCAAAAGCACTGAGGTAAAAGACCTAACTGTGCACCAGATGAGCATCTGTGTCGCATCACAAGTCGGATGTTGTCACAAGTTGATCTTTATTCATCTTGCTGTGCAAATGCAGTTTTGTCTTAAATTCAGCTGCCCTATATTATCATCCCCATCAAAGTCCACTCCTACCCACTTATATGGTGCTGGTGTAATAATTTAATCCCTTTCTCCGTTTTTATGCGAGAAAACCCCGGGTTATTTTTATTGCAGTGCATAGGTGCAGATCTGCCCCCTCCTCTCAAGGAAATCTTGCTGTTGTTACTATTTTCATCAAGTATGGGACAGCTCTATTCTCTGAAAACAAAACTTCCTTATTGTCCAAATGTTCAGAGAATTGACAGGACATGTGGACTTTTAATAAAAAATCAAAGTAAAATATAAAAAAGGCAAAGTCAAGCCCTAAAGAAGCCAAAATATCTGTGGGAATTAGTCAATGCAATATCAGGTTGCAAACTGGTAGAACTCTTCCATAAAATTAATCTTATTAAAATTTAGTGCAAGCACACTTAATCTAAAACTTTTTCATTCTATGTCATGCTGTAGTTTTCGTACTAAAGTTAAAGCTCAATTACTTTTAAGATACACTGTGGTATAAAAACAATTTATATATACATATTTGTTTTTTAATACATAAAACCACAAGGAAATAAGGAAATCACCCTGGCAAGCCAAACATCCATGAGAGGATAGAACATACATGACAAACAAAGCAAACTCATAGCTTTATGTGTGTTACACTCACTACATACAAAATGGGACCAATGTTAGTAGGATTTATGGCAACATGTTGTGGTTAAAATTATCATTTTTTCTGCTCTTCCTTTTACGATTCTCTTGGTATTCCATTAATGTAGCTCCTTGACAAAACTAGATTGTATAAGTTGATGTTTTTTCTTAAGCAACACAGAAACATATTTCCCTCTAAACAGGTTAAAAAAGAATAAAAGCTTTAAAACTGGCACCCCTAAAATCATACAATAGTTCATCCTTTTCCTACCTGAAAGTGTGTAAAACTCCAATTTGTACATAATATTTTTTTAAAAAGGGTGAAAATCCCCTGGCCAGAGTATGACAACAATGAACATTTTTCATTCGGCCAGGCCAAATTGATGTGCTTGCATGATTTTATTACATAGAAAAATTGCTGCGGCGATGAAAACTAACCCCACCTGCTTCCTGCTTCTCCATCTCTTCATTCCGAAATCAGTTCTCAAACTCTCTGATGAATGAATGACGTTTGTGTGTGTGAAGGAAATGAAGAGATTACTGATGGCGAATTTACTATACATTTACAATGGCTGCTAGACATAGCATCCCATCTTCTGTTATTAATGTTTGTTTATCGTATGGCATTGATTGCTGAAAAAGGACAAGTGTCCAGCAGTCGGGGATCAGCAAAGTAAAGTAAAGTAAAGTAAAGTAAAGTTATTAATGTTTTCAAAAGTAGGTCAAACTCCGCCTGCTAGACATAGCATTCCATCTTGTTGTTAATGTTTCAAAAGTAGGTCAAACTCCGGCTGCTAGACATAGCATTCCATCTTCTGTTGCTAATGTTTTCAAAAGTAGGTCAAACTCCAATTCTGACTGTTTCTTTTCTTCTAAGTCAGGTTGGGGTTGGCAGATTTGTAAGTAGTTGTGCACATAAGTTTAGATAGCTGTGCCCATGTTAGGGTCTCCATCCCCAGCGACGGTGTAACCCTGGTCATCAGTGCCATCCTCGGTGCTGTAGTTACGGGGACGGCGGTCCCTGTCCTCTCGGCGGCGGTAGTGTCGGTCACCGCGGTCATCTCTGCCGTCATCGTCTCTGTATCTGAGGGGAGGAGTGGATCACCAGATAAGAAGGGTAAGAAAAGATAAGACAAGGTAAGATAGCAGAAAAAAAGTAAATAAGATAGTTGGTTAGTTTTTGGTTACCAACTTTACGTCCCCTGGAACACTGTAAGGTCATTTAAGAGATGGGCTACTTCGACCCTGCCTGTCAGGACCAACCCGAACTGAGAGGGAGAATATCCCAGCAGAAACCCCCCCCCCCAGATTTCTGTGACCGGGGACCGAACTCGGGTCTTCCGCATGATAGGTGAAGAGCCTAACCATTACACCACAGCGCCAGTAAATATAAGATAAGATAAGATGGTAGGCCTATAAGATGAGACAGAGTAAGATAAGATGGAATAGGATTGGATAAGATAAGAAAAGATAAAAAAAAGATACACTTTAATTATTCATCCAAAACAAGGAATTTTATATGGCACAATAATAAGCTGCATAATCAAAAAGACAATAAGATAGACCTATACCATTGCTGCAGTACTCTATTTGCATAATCCAAAATTCAGAAATCTAGTTTTAAACATATTTGAGCTAAAAAAGTTGTCTTATCAATGATCCATTAAAATTTTGAACGCCTACGACAACAAAAAAATTCATCATTAGTCCCTATTTCGCTTTCTGTGGATGTAAGATTTTTATGTAGGCTACGTACGGTCTTGCAACCTCTGTCTATAGGTCTACTATATCATACAACATTTATACCATACAAAGGGTTGATTGAGCATTACGCTTCCAGTAACAAATCCTTATATCTAGTGTGGAATATCAAAACTTTATACTTCAACCATGAATATCACCTATTGACTCATTGTGAGAGTGTTCATTATCTAATCTGCATGAAATAATTGCTGCACTCACAATAAGGGAAAAATTTTTGGGGGCATTCAAAAGTAGTGAGTGCCGTTCTCCTCCACCCCTTTACGTTCAATAGCGTTGCTTGACGTTTTTGTAGAACAGCCAGATTTACTAAGGCGACTTGAAGATTCAGTTCCATGTAAGGCTCTGCCTGTACATACTGTTTGTTGTACTCACTGTTTGATGTCTGCAATTACACTACAGATCTATTTCTTTAGTTACTGTCAACTTGGTATAAAAACTCGTGATAATAACTTGGCAATTTCACAAGTAGAATAGATTCTGATCTACAGTTTGGTTTTTGGTTTATGCCCTGATAACATAAAAAGGTCATTTGATAGGCTGGCTATTAGGACCCTGCCCATTACTCAGAAATCTGAATTTTCATATTTATCCAGAAAATCGGCGACTCTGTTTCTCCCTTACCTCGGCTCCCGATTTCCGTTGGGATAGTCATCATCATAGCCCCGGTTGGAGCGTCCACGGTGAGATTCTTGCTCATAGTGGGGTGGACCGGTTGTCTCGGGTCCAGCTGGGTCAGTGTTCATGTAGCGTGGTGGGCCGCGGGAGGCAGAGTCCTTAGAGTCGTAGGAAGTGTCCAGTGCTTCGTTTCTCATACCGATCTGTGAACCAGAAAGCAAGGTCAGCGATACCATTGGGGTTTTGGGGAAAATGACTGACACTGACAATCAAAGTTGCATTTCGTCATGGTGCTTCCAATATGCCCCAACTCATTTTTGGGTGAGGTAATGGGGAAAACCTGATTTGGCCCGACTCTATGTTACAAGAAAAAAAATTATGGAAATATTGAATTTCAGCAAAACCGCATGGCACCTTTGAACAAATGTAATACCAAATGATGCACAGCGAGGTGGGGAATTGCAGAGTGGGCTTATTTCATAATGGCCTAAGTCAGACTTTAGGCCATATTGGAAGCACCATGGTGATTTGCAGACAAAAAGATAATAAGCAAAAAAACGATTGTAAGAAAGGCTAAAAGAAGAAATGCGGAAGATAATGAAATAGTGGTAAGCGCTTTCAAAATGGATTTCAGTGAAAATCACGGAAATACCATGAGAAAAAAATAGGATACCTGCAAGATTTTTGGCCTGATGTTTTGCTCAAGGCTCAACACTGCAGGGTCTTTTCTACCCTAAGAATTCAAGCCAACCAATAGGAAGATAATAATTTAAAAGGAAAAGAGAAGGGATTTCTCTATCCTTCCTCAGAATGGGCCGAAAACGGACCATTATTATATTTGGACCGAAAAAAACCCAGCTCCTCCCCTCAAGAGGGGGAGCACACCATTATACATGGTCCTTTCTACCCCACAAAGTAGATTAGGACAAAAGCAGACCATAAAACAAATAGATCAAGCCCATCATACTTTTACCAGAGTGGTCACAAGGCTAAAACAGCCAAAGATGCTGGCGCCTCGACAAACAACTAACTTTAAAGTAACAGAGTGCTCGCAACCCACCCATTCGATTGGGAGGTAGACCACCTTGTACTTTTATTGCTCCTTTCAGATCAGCCCAGGACAGAAGATTGGGATTGGGTTTTTTTTTCTTTTTTAGGTTTTTACAGCACTGTTACTATCCACACCTATAAAGTCATTTCAGTATTGGGAAGTAGATTATTTCAATTTGGCTTCTAGCTCTACATCCCTTGCAACACTGTAGGGTCATTTAAAGTACAGGCTACTTCGACCCAGCCTGTCATGGCGAACCAGGGTCAAAGGGGACAAATCCCAGCGGAAAGGAAGATTGTCCGTATGTGGGATTGAACTCAGATCTTCCGCATGATAGTTGCAGAGCCTAACCATTACACCATAGACACTGGGAAATGGCTATTTTTTAAGAAGTTTAAGGAACGCACCTACCAACTTCCAGCTGTATCAGCGTTGTTGTGTAATGGTAAAGCCCTTCACCTATCATTCGATTTTACACCCCTTGTAACACCGTAAGTTAAGTAAGGTCATTCGGTTTTTATACCCCTTGTAACACTGTAAGTAAGGTCATCTTAAAGGTGGTCTACTTCGACCCTTCCTCATGGAGTCTACCAGGGCTGAGAATGTTTTGCTGAATCACTACGGCATTATCAGCATTGTAAGGTCCCTTCATCAGAAGGCAACAGAATAGGACACGAGTAACACTTATAAAGCAGGAGCAGACCACACCGGGGCAGTCGCTAGCCACACGCCAGGACTGAGAGGTACACAATTTCCCAGCAGAAACATTGAGTAGACTAGGAGAATAGTTATTTAGTAATACATAGAAAGGAGTAGGAGTAAACTACACTTAAGTGCCAGAGGACCACAGAATAGATAGAATATAGAAATACAATCCCTATACAGACACGTTACAAAATAGGCTCTGACTTCTACTCCTGCCCGCCATTTTCTTTTGTCGTACCCGTAGTCTCAAAAAAAAACTACAGAATAGATGTAATATGGAAGTACAATCCCTATATAGTCACGTCACTACCTTTACTTTCAATATCGATAGCGCCTCTACACCAGAAAATGTTATATTTATTTGAATTTGTTGGTTTTTTGTCTCGTAACTTATCGAATAGAGAATGGTGGTGCTTTGCTAAAAAACAACGAAAAAGCCCTGAGCAGTGAGTAGCGCGTTTGTTTCCTTGTTTGTTGCCAAGCGTTGGATATGAGCAAAATAAGATTGTGAATTTCCGGAAAGTGAACATTGGTGGACCCTACCGGAGTGGCTTTTTGTACTTCTGTATTATATCTATTCTGTGCAGAGGATAGATTGATAGCAAAGTATGCACAAAGATTAGTGGACGGAGTGAAGAACTACGTGATGTGACCCATACACATACAACAATGTCAACGAAATGAAAAACCAACAAGCAGAGAAGGTGCAAGTAAGACATCCGAACTGAATAAATTTGAAAGAGTAAAAAAAACAAATTAAAACTTGAGAATACTGTATCCTTGTATTGAATGATCATCTCATCATATATACATACAATTGCATCCATGTGGATCTCATATAGTACACAAAAAAAAATCCACATGATCATAAAATATAACTATGAGGGGTTTTATTGAAAAACATGACAAACTTGAACTGCGCTTTGATACAAGACTCGGCCTAGAACCTTTCAAAGGACAACCTTAGGACACAGATGAGCACACGCAAGTAAAAAAATCCTGTGCTTGTCTGGTTTGTAGTTTTACATCCCTTGCAACACTTATTTATCACATTTCATAATACAACCCCTCATGGAGGAATGTTTGAAGATTCAAAAGTATATTTGTAAATTGTACATGATGTATGTCTGTGAATGAGTATACGAGTGTGCTTAAGCGTGCACACATCTGTACAATATCGATTCATCCAGTCCTACACGCATTCTCTCTGTGTAAAGCTTACTCCAAAGCCGCCCCCAATCCCCACCCACCCCCTTCCATCCCCTAGAAACCCACACACACATACAATGACTTGGAAAATAAAAAAAAAGTTTCAACAAATGGTTAAACCAGGATGGACCACTATGACCAACCAGAGGAATGATTTTGGGGTTTTTGGCTTAACGTCCCCTGCAACACTGTTAGGTCATTTCAGCAGAAAAACGGAGATATACTCGATCAAACAAACTGCCCCACGCGGGCCTCGAACTCACGTCCTCTGCGTGATAGGCGAAGCGCCTAACCATTACACCACCGCGCCGGTCAGAGGAATGACTGAGCTGTCATCAGCATATTATACTGTTTGCTTTGGTTACCAATTTTACGTCCCCTGCAACACTGTAAGATCATTTAAGAGATGGGCTACTTTGACCCTGCCTATCAGGGCCAACCCAGGTTGAAAGGAGAAAAATACCCAGATCATCTGCGACCGGGATCAAACTTGGGTCCTCTGTATGGCAGGTGAAGAGCCTAACCATTACACGACAGCGCCGGTATATATTATGCTGATGATGTTCAGTCATTACTGTGGTTGCCATTATCATTTTATGTAATTCTCTTTACATGAATACGAGTAGGCCTACATTCAGAACAGTTCAATTCTTTACTTGCATTTTATGCTAGAGAAACCCAGGGTTATTTTTATTGCAGTGCGCTGAGGTGCAGATCTGCCCCCTCTTCTCCGAGAAACCCTGCTGTTGTTACTATTTTCATCAAGTATGGGAGAGCTTTATTTTGAAAATATTTTTGTTCAACAAAAAAACACCTTCAGCAAATCTTCATCACAAATGTTAGCACTTGCTGACCACCAAAAATGCTGAAATTTTCATTTGTTCTAATCATTTGCTACTGTTGTTTAAAGGATTATGGAAGCCAGTTTTTGTCGCCAATACAAAATTTGCTGAAACGTACCTAAACGTATAGAGAAACGCAATGTGGATACACAGATTAAAATGAAGTAAGGTAGAGCTTGAACGTCAACACATTAAATGGCATCATCTCTTTCTTACACACACAACTATCAAGTGGCAAGATTGGACGTTGAGGGGAAAAATTAAAGAGTTCAGAGAAGAAATTAGAATTAGAATTAGTCTGAACACAGGTGATTCCAGAAGGAACCATCTTTAGTAAGGAGAAAAAAAATCTAAGGAAAATTTAGATTGAGGAACCTTTGAACACCGTTTATACAAAGGCTATAAAAGTGACAGCATACATTATCTACAGTCAAGAAAAGAGTAAAGAATATGACTGAAAGCTCTGAATAACATAACATGAAAATTTGACAAATGCTTCAAAACCAATAGTTCAATCCCTTACTCGGTTTTATGCTACAAAAACCCAGGGTTAATTTATTGCAGTGCATTTGGGTGCAGATATGCCCCTTCCTCTCCGGGAAAACCTGTTGTTGTTTTAATTTTTATTGAGTATGGGACGGCTCTATTACAGTTACATCTCATGGCCAAAACTGATTTTATTTGGATCTGGTTTTACACCCCTTGTAACACTGCAAGGTCATTTAAGAGGTGGGCTACTTCAACCCTGTCTGTCCGGGCCAACCCGGGCTGAGAGGGACTCAAGATCCCAGCAGAGAGACAGAGAAGATTGCCTAACATTGTGATTGAACTACCACCATCTGCGTTAAGATAAAGGGCCTGATTGGTTTGGTTTGGTTACCAGTTTTACGTCCCCTGCAACACTGTAAGGTCATTTAGGAGACGGGCTACTTCGACCCTGCCTGTCAGGGCCAACCCGGACTGAGACTACTGAGAGGGAAAAAATCCCAGCAGAAAAAAACGCAGATCGTCCGCAATCGGGGATTGATCCAGGGTCTTCCCGCTTGCAAGGCGAAGAGCCTTACCATTACACCACAGCGCCGGTAAAGGGCCTGACAGTTACACCATATGCACTGATCCCAAATTGTCATTTTACTCCCCTTTCGAATTTGATAATAACAGAGCAAGCACTCATTTCAATCACACCTTCAAAAAAACAAAAAAAATCATTCATGATGAAAAATTAGCAAACCCACCACTCATAATAATGCTAATCATAATATGATAATGATGATTTACTGATAGGCCTCGCCTAGTTGTAAAAGTTGATATGACTATAAAGAGGAAATATAACTGGAGTATGTGGTACAATCTTCATACAATATATTTTGTTTGATGAACTGTGGAAAGTCAGAACCAGCATAACAATCTACAATGAAAAATTGAACATGATAGTTTTGAGGGATAGAAATAGAAAATAAAAAGCACAGTGAACCCTCCACATTAAAACTTTTTTAAGTGGTATGATTAAGAACATTTTACAACAGTGTTTTAAGTACAGCACCTTGAAATTCCAACAATCTGCCTACAATGCTTGTTTTGTTGGATTTTACAGCTCTATTGACACTGAAAAGTATTTTCAGTGCTAGGAAACAGATCAAGAGAATAGTGAGACTAGGAAAGAAGAAGAACGAGAAGATCACACCAGTGTGGCCCGCTAACCTCCCACTGACATTATTTGTGCACATTTCCTTGTTTCAAGAGTAGAAACAGATCAAAAGAATAGTAACACTTAGAAAGAAGTAGAACGAGATGATCACACCAGTGTGGCCCGCCAAACTCCCACTGCTATTATTTGTACGTATTTTCTTGTTTCAAGAGTAGAAACTAGTGATGGTAGATAAAAAAAAAAAAAAAAAATTTAAAAATGAAAAATGGGATTTTGACACTCTGGCCCATAAGTTGTTGGCGCTATGTACAACTATTCCACAAGCAAAAAGCATCAGATGCTTCCCAGAATGCAGCCTACTTACAAAATCAAATTAATTTTTTTGTAAAAATGTAAAGCTTCATATTTATGTGGTGTATTGGAAGTTAACACAAGGGTAATGATATTGCAAAAGGGAATGAAAAGGTAAAAAAAAAAGAAGAAAGAAAAGCAAAATGTTCACAAAAATATGGACTGTTAATAATTAATGCAAGGGAACCAAAACGCCAGATAAAAACTCGAATGTAACCCCTCTTTGTCAAATACGGACACAACTCCATTCCAAACCATACGATACTACGCTACAAGATTTATTTTTAGATTTTAGGCTACCAGTTCAAACAAATTGTTTGTAATTTTAAAAAAGGACCAGTTTGTTCCTTACCATCTTGTACTATTTACTCACATCTCTACAAAATCACCAGAGAAATTAAGGAGGCTGACCAAATGGCACCCCATTTCAATGACACGAAGGTTCATTACACTAAAAATTAATGACAAAAGAAAGAAGATGAGAGATACAGAGGAAAAAAGGAAGAGAAGTTTTAGAAGGACTAGGAGAAAATGAAGATATTGCCATTGATAAGAAGATTTGAAGAGCTACATCATAAAATGCATTAGATGCAAGAACAAAAAAAAGCAAAACTCAGTTTTGTAAGCTCTGACAACCAAATATAGTAAAAAAAAAATTGGCTCATAAAAAACTCACAAAGTGCTGTATTTGTTCTTATAATTAAAACACCAACATAGAGTTTATCTTCGCAAACATTGTTAAATAGCAACAGTAAACTGCAGTTTTCTCAGTTTTTTCCCTTGAGTGTAGCCTATAAGGCGTTTTGTGATGAAGCTCTTCATTTGTCTGTTTGTTTTGTTGACGTTTCACAGCACTATAAGCACTGTAAGGTCATTTCAGCACCAGGTGATCAATGATTGGTTTGGTTTGGTTACCAGTTTAACGTCCCCTGCAACACTGTAAGGTCATTTAAGAGACGGGCTACTTCAACCCCGCCTGTCAGGGCCAACCCGGGCTGAGAGGAAAAAAAATCCCAGCAGAAAACCCCCAGATCGTTCGCGATCGGGGATCGAACCAGGGTCTCCCGCATGACAGGCAAGAAGAAGAAGCACATCACAGAGATATATAAGCAGAGGTGGAAAGAGGAGGAAATAGAAAGAGTGAGGGAGAAGAGGAGGCGATGAAGAGAAGAGGAGAAAGAAAAAATTAACATAAAAGTTGTGAAGAGGAATGAAAGTTTTCTAGCCATCAAAAACTAACAAAAAACATCTACCATGGCAATTGCTTTTTTTCGCAAATGAATAACTTTTCTTTAAAGGACAGTAAAAAGAAATCATAATTTTTCTGACAATTTTTTTGTTTTACTTTCATTCAACCAACCCACCACAAAAATGTAAAAATAAGCTGATGAAAAAGTGACTAGTCTCTTATAAGTTGCCATTTGAGTTGTTGGTGGGAGTGAAAGTAAAACTGCTGCTAATCTCTTAGCCACATGGGACAAAATATTGATTCAGTCTCAGAACTGCTGCTTGGCGATATGCAAGGCTCACCTATGTGTGATACCAACTGCAAGTTGCGAATAGTGAAATCAGTATCTCAAAGAAACTGAAAAGCCTACCGAAGTGCAAATATTGTAAAGAAAAAATAATCATCTTTGACTAAAAATAGACATAAAATTTGTTGTTTGCCTGCTCCCTGAAATGTGCAAAAATGAGAAACTACTTTTATGGTCTACAGAATTTCGTCATGTGACAAACGTTTAACATCCATGCTCTCAACGCTGTGAGTTAATGTAACAAATATACACTTCTATAATCATTACCTACTATTAGTAACACACAAAGAACTAGAAGGAGCAGAAAACACCACTGAGCCGCCAATCGCCCATGCTTAACTACTGCCATATGGTCACAATGCCTCTTTAAAACTTGATCAAAGAAGACTACATTTGTATAGTGTTTTTGCATGTGCATCAGTTAAAAGTAAACTTCAGGTATTTCTTGTGGGGAAATAGGCTACACAAGTTTTATGAGTTTTCAACATTGTCTGATCCAACATCCTTACTCCCTTAACCTATGGTAAAAATCAACAAAATAAATCCCATTACCGTACCAATAAAATCAGACCAAAGATTCTGAAAGCAGACTCATAATAATTATACTTTCTACAGAGCAGAATTGGTTTTGGTTTTCAGTTTTACATCCCCTGCAACACTGTAAGGTCATTTAAGAGACGGGCTACTTCGACCCTGCTTGTCAGGGCCAACCCGGACTGAGAGAGGAAAATCCCAGATTGTCCGCGTTGGGGATGGATCTAGGGTCTTCCCGCATGATAGGCGAAGAGCCTAACCATTACACCACAGCGCCGGTCAGAGCAGAATGATTATACAATGTAGACATTACGATGAAAGAAATACATTTGATTTTCACTTCCCAGATTTGATGAACATGAAAAAATCAACAATGAAAAATGTAGAGAACAAGAAGAGATAGGTAAATCTTAAAGCCTCGCACTATGGCACTTGCATTTGGGCTTCACCACTGATATGATGAGAACAGGAATGTTCATTCTGCAACACTTTAATTTGGTGCAACATTTCGAGTGAGTTTTTCTAGAAACTGGCACAAGGCTTGTTCACAAAAAACACTTTGACCGCTTACATAAAAAATAAAGAACATAGATGAATTATAATTATATTTCTTTTCTAAGGCAACTCTAAGGTGTGATTTGTTCGCTGTGGACATGTTATGCTAACCTCTAAGCCACTGAAATTATCATGCGACTTCAGCCAAACTGCTTTGTAAATATACTAGAGCTGTTAGGTTTTTCCATAAAGTGGCGAGAATGTCCCCTAAAAGAACCTACCACTAAAGGATTAAAGTGGGTCAGGTCCAAACAGCAGGGACCCAAAAATTGACCCACTGAGTTTTCAGTACTCCTTAAGTTGACAGATTTGTTGAGGTTCTAATGCACTACTGACCCTGTTGAGGTCATTTCAGCACCAGGAAATAGGAAAGTAACACTTAAAAGATGTACATCTACAAGGTCAAGGACACACTCTTCAACCACCAACAAACCTAAAGTTGCGAAACATTTATAATAATTACTTGGTGGTTCAAGGCACATGACAAATACTCAATACACGTTAGGCAGCAATGGTGAGAAAATGTTTGCAAAATCATGCCATGCCCAAAAATGCAGACAGCCTCTTCCCTGTGTTCCGTTATATAAAACAGATATAATATACGAGTACCCAACCCCAAATAAGCACATTGGTTTTCACTGTTCATAGAATTTTCCGTTATGACGGCAAGGATTTTTCTAAACTACTCTTACTAAAACAACTTCAAGGTCAACAAAACTTTTTTTTTAAATTTTAGGGTGGAGGAAGAGATTATGTACGAGTAAAAAATTATCAATATTATCACATTAAAATTGCATATCTGAAACAATGTCTTAGGAAATTTCCTCACTTGTGTGAAAATAAAATTACTTGCTGTGTTCTTTTCCACGGGTGCCCTGTTATGAGCCTCATCGCTCACTCCTCTCACATTTACACCGAATCACCACAATGATGCTTTTTTTGTCTTTTATTAGATCATGCTATCATTATAATTTTTTAAAAAGGAAGCCTTTACAAATTAAATGTGTAAATTTTATCTTATGTGAGTACAAATGGTGTCAAAACATGTTTGTAAAAATGAAATAATAAAATTGTTTGGAAATAATAATACAGTAGGGAATTCTTAATTTTATGTAATTAGATAAGGTATACAAAGTTAAGTGAGAAAAAAATTCAGCCTCAGGATGTTGGATAACAGGCAGCTGTAACTGATGGGCGACACGATTCATGAAAATGTTTTAAGTTCGGTTTGGTTTTGCTTCAACTCATGTAACACTGTAAAGTCATTTTAGAGGCTGCCCACTTCGACCTGCCCGTCCCGTTCAACCCAAGCTGAGAGGGGAGACACAACACTCCAGCAGAGACAGAAATGTTCCTCCAACGCAGGGATTGAACTCTAAATCTCTTCGTGATAGGCAAACAGCCTATTACAACCATTGCACCTTAGTCGCTGGTACAGGCAGTTGAAAATGTTGATGGACAACACAAATTCATGAAAAGAGGGGAATTAGAGTAGAAACGGGAGGTGGAAACAGCTTTAATTGTGGATATTTCTGTAAGGCAGTCACTAATAAAAGGCTTTCTATCCACATCCATCCTTTCATCTTCAACAAAAGCAAATCTACAAATTGCAATCCATCAGGACAAATGGTTCCTGTTTCTGAGTTGAAATCCTCCGTACTTTAAAATTTTTTGTGAGAGCTCTAAAATTAATCATTCCACCATTGCTGTTTGGTGTTAAGGCATGATCAGACTGGTCTAATAAAGGAAAGAAAACCGCAACAACTGCTTTTCCCTGTGCGAAGTTTTCTTTTTGTTTTCAACAGCAACCATTCTTTCTTACATTTTCTTGGGCTATGAGCAATACATCTGGATTGTACAGGGCGATACAGTAAGAGTGACCTAATATTTTTATACGGAAAGGCAATAAAAACCTCAAGTAAAGTCTCATGTATCGTACTCACAACCACGTTTTATTTCCCGTCTTAGAAGTGTTCAATGCAGCCACTAGCAGCAGCGCGGGCAACATTGTCAGCACGATATTAAGATAGCGCAGAACCATATGACGATCCACAGAAAGTGCGACCATCTCAAGATGGGCCCGCCATCACACACAAACAAACGATTTTGCAAAGTCCACAAGTATAACTCCGCAGAATTTATTATCATTAATTTTAAAAATAAAAAATAAAAATATTCAGGAGGACGCAAGTGTCACTTGCCCATACAGCCTTTCTCTTTTGACTTTTTGCCTTTCGTTTCTCAGTGCTTTGCTTTCCCCTTTCATTGCACTTTTACACTGTGTGTGTGTGTGTGTGTGTGTGTGTGTGTGTGTGTGTGTGTGTTTCCAAGTGATCGGCAGATGGCGCAATTCTTGCTTGGTTTGCACAATCTTAAGATCGCGCAGCTCTATTCATTTTCGGAAATAATCCATAGATGGCGCGCCCATCTCGAGATGGTCATGCTTTCTGCGGATCGTCATATGGTTCTGCGCCATCTTAAGATTGAGCTGATCGGCAAATGGCGTTTGACAACATCAATGCAACTTAGAGAACTCCTCCCAGACATGCTTATACAGCAGGGATGAATTCTCTCGCATTGACATTGCCCGTGCTGCCGTTAGTAGCCACATTGAAACTTTGTCAGACAGGAAATAAAACTTGGTTGTAAATGTGAGTACAGTCAGTACGTGTGACTTGGTGCAAGGTTGTCTATTCCTTTTCCTTATCAAAGTATTTCGTGATAAAATCGGGTCGTTCATTTTCAATCACTCTGTACATTTTGTTAAAGTTGAAATGTCTTGAAAAGAAGCAGTTCTTGCCCACTTGGCTAAAAAAAGCTAAAGAAGCTGGTGCCTCTGTAAATCAATAACTGCTAACTACCTCGCCCACTTGCTCGTATGGAGTTTTATAACGTCTTCAACAGAAACCATTCTAATTGGTTTGTTCAATTGCATTTTTAAATGACCTTGACAGGCACAGCACTTCTTCAGCAGGAAACCCTTTTGCTGCTTTGATCTTTTTTGGTTTGGTATCTAATGTCGTGTTTGACAGGAACTGTTATCCTTCCCGTCTTCTGCGTTTAGACACGGATGGAAGCGTACTCCACAGGGTCCCGGTCTCTGTCATGGTCTCGATCTCGGTCCCGCCCTCTGCGCCCGCCACGAGACGGCAGATCTAGCTCAGCATAGTGCAAAGGTTTCTCCTGCTCTGGGTCTCTCTCAGCAGCTCGGCTCCTGCGCTTGGGTTTCGGCCTGTAGCCTCGGGTGTCTGAGGACTCGTCTTCGCTGCGAGAGACGTCCGTGCTGGCGTAGGCGTGGCTGTCGTCGTACCGCGGGTCAGGGCGCTCCTGGCGACTGTCGTAGTCTTTGCTTTTGTGGGAATCACCTCTGTCCCGAGAACGTGGGCGGGCCCGCGGGCGGGATTCTTCTCCATAGCGGTCGACATAGTCTCCGTTCCTCTTGCCATAATCTCCGTCTTCATCATGGTCATCGTAACGAGGTTTTCCCCTTCGAGAATTACTTGAATCATACTCGTAGTCTTTGTCGGGGGTCTGAAAGGCAGAGGCAAGAACGTTAGAATCTTTCCCTATAAAAGTTTCTTTCTTTACACTTCTATGCATCGTTTGTCTATTCTTATTCTTATATCTCCAAGAAAAGAGACTGTAGGGATAAACAATGAAGTTTTCACAGCATGCACAGACCATAATGCTTGTACTTTGAAACAGTACACGGAATACAATTTGAAATAATTTAGGCTTTTTTATATCCCATGATCATTTAGGCTGACAAGCCAAAAACTTCTTTACTTTCAATCAATAATGATCTGCTATATTTTCTCTTTTCACAAAGTGCTCACATCTCTTAGTGTATCCAATAAGGCTGAAAATGGCTATCCGGAGCAAATTCTCATATTTTTTTTTACAATTCATTGGTAATTGAAAAATTCCTAGGGTAGGACTGTATTTGGGATTTATTCTACATTTTTTTCTTGCCACTGCCTTTCAGACCTGAGGGGGAAAAATTTTCTCGGCACATGCAAAGAAGGAATTACTACAATCAAACTAAAAAAAAAGTCATGAATAATGATACAAATACATTCCATACATCTAAGACTTGACGAATGGAAAATAACC
The DNA here is from genome assembly GCA_032273245.1 of Phyllaplysia taylori. Classification (NCBI taxonomy): domain Eukaryota; kingdom Metazoa; phylum Mollusca; class Gastropoda; order Aplysiida; family Aplysiidae; genus Phyllaplysia; species Phyllaplysia taylori. Next base: position 4,285 of record JAUKPP010002242.1, on the reverse strand, counting down.
CAGAGCACATAAGTTGACAGCGAATGAGTTGATATTGTCAAGGGAGAGAAAAAAATTATCAGCTCGCCCAAAGTTCAAATTGGGCTTTTTTTTTTTATAAATAAAGTTGAAGAAAAAGTGTGGCTGAAAATTGTCCAACTTAACCAATATAAAATCACATGATTTCAACATATGCAGCAGAGTATTTGGTGATCAAAGAGAAGGGTTTGAAAAAGAGAAAGAGCGATGATATAATAGTAGCAATCCAACACTTTAGAGGCATTCATGACAGAATCAGTTGCATAAGGTATTCCAGTAGGACAAACAGAGTAAAGAGGAAACGGACTTCATGACTAGAGTTGCCATCTCTCAAAAGGGAACTGCAGTCTGAGTTCAAATTATTTTTTTAGGGAGGTTGTACTTTTTTTAAAGTGAGAAATGATACGTCAAAAAAAGAATCAATTCATGTTTAACTCCAATTCAAAATATCATGAAATAAAGAAGTTGGATAGGAATGAATTTTGAATTTTGCATTGATATCATTTTCAACCATCAAGGGATCTTTATCATATGCAACTTGCACAAGTGACCTCCAAAATTTCTATTGAGTAGATAAGGTATGAGAGAACAGATAGGCCTATAGAATAAACAGAGAAGAGCAGACGAGAGAAGACTCCAAAGAGAATCAGAAGAGCAAGTCAGGAAAAGAATCAGAGAGTAAAGTTGAAAGAGCTGACACGGTAGAGAAGACAAAGAAAGAAATTTGGGGAGAAAAATGCCTGCACTACCCTGGGTTTGAACCCGGGACCATTGGCATGAGAGGCCAACACCATAACCTCAAGACAATGATAACTCAGGTCTTAATTGACATTATAAGTTTATAATAGAGGCAGGCTTACTGTTGGTTGCTTTTTTATTGAGGCTTATTTGGCACTTTTGAGGCTGTAAGGTTCTATACATGGCAGGAAGTAGAATAACAGTAGCAGTAAAAACTCCAGAAAGAACCAGGTGGAGCAGAACCAGGGCTGGAAGCTGACACAAATAGCTGACTGTTTAGCAAAGAGGCGAATACCCTATGGCAGTCCTTGTAATATTCTCCCTTATGCAAAACAACAAAAGAAATGAGAAAACCTGCAACCGTAACCTCATGAGACAAAAAGACACCTGCACATTCCAATGCAGATTATTGCCTTCCGAAGATTGTACAGGACCTATAATTATGACTGTACTTTTCCTCTACATTTATTCCGATTTCTTCATTTCGTGAGGACATGTTTACCATTAGAACTATGTTGTATAGGCCTACGGTGTTCTGAGCTTGTGGTGTGTGATTATTTTCTCTATATGGTTTTACTAGAAACACCGAAACTTTTAGGCGGTAGACATTAATGAACGCAAAGTGAAGGTAAAGCATTTAGAATTGCTAACCAACATAAAATAAACAAGAATTCATGAAGGCGAGTCAAATCTCGAATAATTACCAACTGTGCAGGATGTTACAGGCAATCTTTAACCCCTGGGCAGAACACACTACGGTTCCTGCCAATCACATGAAAGACCATTCTTTAGTGGAAATTTTGTTTGGTTTAATTTCTAGTCTTACATCCCTTGTGAATCTGTAAAGTCATATATATAAAGAAACCGGTTAGTTTGACCCTGACCGTCAGGGACGCATGGGTGCAAGCATACAGCCCCCAAAAAGCCTGCAACCCAGGAAGGCAAATTTTCGTTTGCCTGCAAGATCGTTTTTTTTCGATATTTTAGGCATATTTTTTCCAATCTCGGCGACGCGGTTTTGTCGGCAAGGTGCCGGTCAGAGGGTTGATTTTGCCGGCCGGCCGGTCAAGGACGAGTCCAAGCAGAAAGAGGCAGATGCTCATCCAAGCATCAGAATTAAATTCTGGTCTATGTGGATGGCCAAAGAACCCAATAAATTACACCACAGATGCCGCCATCATGCCGGTTTAGTGGAAGTTTAGCCAAGGAACTCACCCAAATCAACCAGTGAAAATTCATCAGATCAATTTTCATTATTTTATCAAAATATGAAAAAAAAGTATTCACAGGTTAAGCGTGGCAAATTCCTTGACTACTTTTTTTTACCACAAACTGTCTCGAAGTGGACCCCTGCGTTTATACTCTCCGCTGGAGTCCTACCCCCTCTGTGATTACTTCAAGGACAGCAGAAAGGATAAGAAAGAGCAGGACCACACCAATACACCCTACAGAGGACCACACTAATACACCCTACAGACCACCCTCTTATTTCTTGTTCCTCTCTGTGATACTTAACAACACACTGGAGGACACCTCATTTATTTGCTTACTAGTTTATACCCCACTACGAACACTATATAAATTTGATCACTTTAAGCGAGTGTCACCTGATCCGAAATCAGTGGAAATAATGGATGTGACCTCCCCCTCCCTACTCTTAAAGTCGGAGAGAGAGAGAGAGAGAGAGAGAGGGGGGGGGGGGGGAAAGAAAGTGGTACTGTGCTATAGAATAGACCTCATCTGATAATAATAGTAAATTAGAGGAGTGTCTGAATAGCACAGGCTTGAGCAGGAGGCTCGGGTTACAAATTACGACTCCTGGGATATGTGAAATGGTCAAGAGGTGTGTTGGAGAGCCCTGGTGTAAGGCAAACAAAAGCAGTATTGTGGCAGAGGGAAGATATTTGATCATCTTATCCGAGGTTCTAAGTCACCTCAAGTGAGGTTTCAATACAAAGAAACAGAGGAGAGATGGCGGGACTTTGCAAAATGGTCATGTTAACCGGTATGTCACCTTAAGCAGTGCAGACTCCACTGTATTGTCACATCAGACAAGAGCCAGCAACAAGATCAGGACAAAAACATCACAAAGAAAGAAGTAGAAGGAGCAGACAACACCAGAATGTCCACTAACCACCACCTTGTTTGGATCACGGGCAGGAAGAAACAGAGAACTGACCTTATGCAGTTTGTTAATAGCACACTGGACACACCAAGCAGTCAATACCATTGAATAGTGATGGGCGATATCCATGATATCGATACGATATATCGAAAATTCTCCTCGAAAATATTGACGTTTGAAATCTCATATCGATATCATAAAAAATATTGATATATTATATCTTTGGTGCATGTTCCGAGCCAGTGAACACGCATTGATGGCCTTGGTGGAAGATATTTGTTTTGTTTTATATTTGTTTTGGTGGGTTTTTTCTTTCAACATCTTTCAGGGTGTCCAGCGAAAGCTACAAAAAAAAAATCCTACCTCAGGATAAAAAATCCTACATTTTTTTTTTTTTTTACATGAGAATACCACAAATGTATCCTGGTTTAGATGGTTTGGCTACCAGTTTTAGGCTAACGTCCCTAGGAACACTGTAAGGTCATTTAAGAGACGGGCTACCTCGACCCTGCCTGCCAGGACCAATCCAGGCTGCGAGATGAAAAAATCCCAGCAGAAAAAAACAGAATGTACGCGCGTGGGATCAAACTTGGGTCTTCCGCATGACAGGCGAGGAGCCTAACCATTACATCACAACGCCGGTCTGATCTAGATGTAGATAAAAGTTACATTTTAAACAATCTAATTAAGCACAGAGCAAACAGAATGTGACATACTCTGGATCGAGAATTCAATATCACTGAACCACGACAAAGCTCATAACTTTAACAACTGCCGATCTCAGGAACTGCAAAATTCTGACTGTACAACAAAAGCGATCCTGATATCCGCATTGTAGTCACTGGAGTTGTCCAACACTGACCTCACGCGCGTCGGTAATTAATTGAATTCAGTTGGGATTAGCCGCGACCAACAACCGTATGGGGAGGGATGCCCACCTCTACATCTGCGTAACTTTGATTCCGGTCATTCCAAATCTCTGTTGGCTAAAACAACCGACGCGTGGAAAGCCTCGCGTTTTGATTCCCATTATGTTATCACAACTAAAGGGGCCTCACGCAGTGCGTTCGCTTTGAACACGCGTACGACTCAGCAGGGGGTGATGGGAGAGGTCAGCGAGAAGAAGACAGAACAGATGCAACAGTTTGCATTAGATTCATCCATCCCACCGCACAAACTTCTCAGTCTTTCTTATATATGGTGGTTTGTATAGAATATCTTTAAAAACAGATACCGATACGTAGTAAGGTGAATCCCTCTGTATTTCCAATTAATTTATGTGAATGAACGGCGCTTCCTGAGAATAGTTTAAATGAATATATTTAGATCACAATATTATAGCAGAAACCTAAAGAGAGCTTCCATCCATCTTGCGTATGGGTAACTTGACCCTGGTGACCTCTG
>JAUKPP010002131.1:0-18396 GCA_032273245.1 Phyllaplysia taylori | reverse complement strand
GGCAGGGTCGAAGTAGCCCGTCTCTTAAATGACCTTACAGTGTTGCAGGAGACGTAAAACTGGTAACCAAACCAAAGTCATGGTATTCAAACTATGAGTACGTCTTGTCATTGAATACGTCATGACTTCTGTTGTACAACTACAGGGAGAATTTGTGACCCTGCTGAGAAGAGTAGACGACAACTGGTTTGAAGGCAAGGTCGGAGGTCGCCAGGGCATTTTCCCGCTCACATACGTGGAGGTGATGCGTGAACCGTCTACGCCACTCATCACGCCTGCACCATCCGTCATAACCACACCCATGACTGGTGAGTCTATATGTCAAATCTTAGATTCAGCAAAAAAAACTTTTCAACTAAAATATAAAAATATATTTGCAGCAAAAGTGTTTATTCAATTGTCATTGATCATTTTAATTTTAAAGCTAAGAAAATATCTATTAGTCTTTTCTCAGGCAGGTCTAATATATTTTTTCCAAGACAGGATATCTTTGAAGGGCTCTTCTCCCCAGAGTGAATTGCTTTTTCTGCCTGCAGTAAATGGGATACACAAAACAAGATATTTTTTTTACCTTTGTATGTGCGTTTTGTATTGAGATATGTGTGAATCTGTGTCTTTAAGAATTCAATTCGTATGGTTAGTGGGAAGTCAAATGTGTTCTCCTCCTGTCACACTTCACCAAGATTTAGCCCACTGTTGTCCTTACCTACTTCCTGGATGTTAATTGATCTAATTGTTTTGGAAGTGCAGTTAAACCTCAACCCACGGGTGTAGAGTCCATGTAAGTAAAGAAAGCAGTGCTTGCTCCATCTTTTTGACTGGCATAACAAATACATCTAATTTCCCTTTTATGCCATCTTTCTTCTTGTAGTTTGCTTGCTCTTACTCAAGGAGCACGCTTCGCCCCTGCCTCAACCAATCAAACAAGAAAACATAACTCCACAATTCATCCTTACAGGTACCCCTGAGATGCTATCTCCAGTAAGCATGGAGGCACCCACCCCACCCCCTCAGCCCTCTCCAAGCGCTTTCAACCAGCGCTCGCCCGGAGGCCCCGCCTACGGCTTCCCAGCAACACAGTCTGGTCCGCAGCGCTTCCAGTACGACTCTCAGCCACAGGAGATCACAATCTACGGTCAGAAAGGCTCGTTGAGCCCGCAGCCTGCACGGAAAGGCTTCCAAGGTGGACCACCAGACAGATTGAAACCCACAGAACCTGTCTTTGCTCCCTCCATGCCTAAAGTGAACGTGGAAGTGTCTTCCAAAGCAAACCCAGCAGCAGTTAGTAAACCAGCCCCAGCTAGCAACAAAGTGAAAGATGACGACTTAGCTTTGACGAGGTTTGTACATTTGGTTCTTCTCAGTAATTCTTGTCACTACTTAAAAATAATTCTACAGTTTACCCTGCTTGGGTTGAACTCGCTTGAGCTGATTTCGGTTTCATTTATCTTTTTCTCAAGTTTCATTCCTTTTTCTTCTTTACATGTATAAAACGGATAAATTGAATTTCAAATGAGTTTATTTGTTTTTCCCTACCCTGACAACGTCAGATCATCTGTTGTTAACTGTATTGGTTAAAATGTTAAGCTAGTTGACATGAGAATATGAAATGAAAGAAATTAGTTTAAAAGTAGGTTAAATGGAAAATGTCGTCTGCACTTTGGAAAAGTATGAGAATGAACATGACCATTATTTAATATGATGTAACACATGGGATGTATAATTTTTTGTTTGGCAGGTATCGAGCCGTCTATGCATACAGACCTCAGAGTGAAGATGAGCTGGAGCTCCAGGAAGGAGATGAAATCTTTGTGATGGAGAAGTGTGATGATGGCTGGTACGTGGGCACTTCGGCACGCACTGGACAGTTTGGCACCTTTCCCGGGAACTATGTACAGACATTTTGTAAGTCCCCCTTGTAAAAAACTTTGTTACATTGTTGTATTTTTATATGGAAACTCTTTCATGAATAGGAAATTATTTTGGCTTTAGAAAGAAGAAAAAAATAAAAAAGGACTGCTTTCACAATTTGGTCATTTTGAAGTTAATTAAAAAAAAAGAAAAATAGTTTTTCGCAATAAAATTTTTTTCTCTTTCTCAGGGTAATGTGTTGCATTGCTCAACTTAGAAGTGACATTTCTATCCCTGGTTTCACCCTAGTCTTCCTCACCATGTGTTATACTAATACTACTGAGCAGATATGCTGTTTATATTGTATGGGCCTGTGATAATGTTTGTTTGTTTGTTTAGGGTTTTAGGGCTCCATCAACTCTATAAGGTAATTTTGGCGCCCACGTGTGATATAAGGACCTGGGACAGCTGAATGTCTACTTTTGCCTGTGGGTGATTGGTATGGGCTTTGGTGTGGTCTGCTCCTTCTACTTCTTTCTTTGTGTTGCTATTGTCCTGTTCCATTTCCTGACTCTGATATGGCCTTATAACTTCAGTATTGCCATAAAATCTCGCAGACCAAAGCAACATACTTTTCCTTGTTTAACCTCAGTGATAGTTTAAGCGACATGAAATTGTAACAAAAATAGCAAACAGACACTGTGTCTATTTAAAAACTACAAATTAACAAACATGTTTATCTCAAGCCATGCTGTAACGAATTCAATGTCTGAATCCACAGAGGTAACAAACTGCAGCACTGCCTCAGTGTGTGTGCGTTAGTGTGCATTTGAGTGTCAGAGACTGTCCAGCTGCTTACCCATCAGTGAAGACGTCATTGCCGTCAAATGTGGGCACCCCCTGCAGACAACGTGCAGAGCAGCTCCGGATGGGGGCCCAGATTTATCTCACAAACTATCTCATCTTCCGTCCTGAACAATGTGGAAATGTTGTTGTTATCCTTTCTACACAACAAGAGACATCCACAGTCGACAGGAAGGCATTTTAACGAGGGGTGTTAGTTGCAACGTTCGTGATTTGAAATAAAGGCGATTACCTTTCCTGCATGTCGCGTCTGGTTGTAGCATGTCAGTATGTAGCACAACTTTTTGTAGGGGATATTATCCCACAAGATTTTCGACAAAGAGTTTGTTATCCTGAACATTCAGATAATAAAAGAATCAAGATTCTATTTTATCTTATAAAGTACATCTATAAGTTTCAAAGATCACTTTTGCAGTACTGGTTCATCTGGCCAGTTCCTCTGTGTTTGAGTTGAAACCAAACCAAACCACAACCTTGGGCAAATGTTTAGGAATCAGCAAATCTGATCAGTGATTTGCTCATGCTTGCTCAGAGAACTGAAAAAATGAGAAGTTGTAGCGTAAAATTTCACACCAGTAAGATTTTGCCCTGTGCACTGAAGGGGCAACACCTGGACTTGGCATTTCTTAACAATGTTTGCCCATAGATGATTTGTCCTTAACATGCACAAACTTTGCTACCATCTGACAGTCTATACCTTTTGGCGTGATAGATAGGCCTATACATTTTACATTTCAGACTCAACATGCAGGAAAAGTGTTGCTGGTTTAGGAACCAGAAGCTCAGATAATGTCATATCACTCTCAAAGCTTGCATTTTCTTTTCCATCACATTAACATTACTGCAATACTAGTAAAAGGGTTAGAGCTGAAGCAAAAGCGATCAGTTCCCCGAGGTCAAACAATATAGCATTGTGGAAAAGAGAGTTTGTAATGAAAGAGAAATTTTTAAAGAAAGTAATAAATGCAAGCTTCAATTCACATTATTTTTGTCTGTGAAGTCTTAAGAAACATAAGTACTGTACTAGAGCATTGAGATGTTGGCCTGTCTTACCCTGGTTGATATTCAATGGAGGATTTCTATTATAACTAGATCTGTTTTGACAACAGTTGCTTTGTTCTTAGAATACACTTGCTGTGTGTTACTCAACTGTCTTGTCCTCTGTTGGAATGTATATATATCAATTCCTATCCTGTGTACATACTCTGAAAGATTTTATCCTGCGTTTGTCTGAAAAGCTTTATCTACAAGTGATCAAAGTGTCTTAGATGCCTGCTTGTGACGTGGTTTTTCTGCATAGTTTTACAAGTCTAACCCTTAAGTTATGAATGCGAGCGTTTGGTTCTGTGTTGACTTGTATCAAGGTGCACTGCATACACTGAACGAGTAACTGTTGGTGAAGATGCATGTAATTTATTGCTGCTATTTCACTGATTGGAATACCCTTCTTCAGAGTGAATTTATATGTGGGGTAAGCTTACCAAATGAGTTACTTCTCCAAATTTGGTCCTATAGATGCACTGTTATAGCCTACATCCCATTAAAGGGCTTTGTAATCCTGCAAAATGGTTAAAATATTGCTTTTAGCTGTACTTGATGAAAAGATATCAAAATTTGAATGAGGAGGGTTGTAAAAGTACAGCAAGCCTTGATAAAATGGAGGTTAATGTGATCCAAAGTCCATAGCAATCTGTCAGAGAAATATGTCTTGTTATTTAGGATATTAACTGATGATTGATAAAAGTGAATGTTGAACATAGCGAAAATAGCAATAGATGAGATGAATATATTTCACCGAAACATCAAGTTTCTTAAATTATCTTACCTCATTGTTGTGAAAAGTAACTCATTCGATCTGCTCACTCTACATATTATGGTGTTTTCTTTCAAGGAATCAGAATCAATTCATCAGTGTGTTACAAGCATGGATTAAACTTTTGAATCTCAGCAACATAGGTCATTCGTATTGATTTAGGTGTAGATCAAAGCTGTGTTTTTCATTTTGTTTGTGGCGAGCTATTTGAATACCATAGCCTACCTTCGTCTATGGAAAAAAAATGTTGACGCTATTCTGGTGACAGGAGGGTGAAATTGTCACTCTGGTGTTTAAAAGCGCTGTGGGTTTAGGAAATGACTGGATGATGTATTTAAAATTGTGTATTGCCGTAACTGAATACCTGCACTATTATAATTGATACCATTATTTATTTGCTAAATTAATTGCACTGTATGGACACAGAAATTCTGTTTTTTATCTTCCCTGAAGGAGACTTCAGAGCCACATGATCAAGCAGCTCTTTGTTCCCAACTCCCAACCGAGGCTGTGGCTGATTAGAGCCAGTCTTCACTCTCATTTTCTGTCTCACAAACACAGTTACTTAATACTTGAAAGCATATTTTGTTTCATTTTTTTTTCCTTTTGCAGAGAAAGAATGTGAACAAACATTTTAGTGCAATGAAAAATTTGTTCTTCCTTCTTTATCATTTTTAAAAAAAGAGAATATTGCTTTGATCTGGCCCAAAACTTTGAAAAAGAGACAAACATGACCAACAGTTTTATTATGCAGTGTTAAATTATTGTAATTTGATGATTTGATTTTTAAGTCGTGAATTATGTGTAGCATTTCGCACAGGATATCCACACTGCTTTACTGGGAAAATGCTGTTCATCGAAAAACACATTTTCAAATATATATATATATATATATATATATATATCGTGACAGTTCTCATATTTGGATATATATCAGATCTGAGTTATCCAATTTCAATTAGCAATTTTTACAGATTCTCTGTTAAGTTTATATTTGACTTCCCGTTTCCGTAACACATAAAGCCTTATACGTCTGTGTGATTTTTCTAGCTACGTGATAATGTCTGCCATTAGGTTAATAAACGAGACCACTTAATCGCACTGTAGCTGTAGATACCCAAGCTTTTTATCTGAAGATGTGTTCAGCTTTAAAAGTGCTCCTACGAAATGCATGCCTGCACTGAGTGAAACGGTCACTACGTCTCCAGTTGTATTATATCATAATATTATTATAACCCAGCCATGCAGTGTTCTTGTAAAGTTCCAATAATTATAAGCATAATCAAGGCAGTCCTTTTGAACTATGAGAGTGCTGTATGTGTTTGTTTGTGTTAGTGTTTTATATTTTGTCTGAGACCTGTTAGGTGGCTAGTGTAACCTGCAGAGAGACATGTTTTTAAACAAACATTTAGAGAGTAAATAAATGTTCCTAGATCTCTCTTTTATTCTGTAAGGTCTCATCTCATTGTCAATTAGATCAAAATCTCTTCTTGTTAGCAATGATGTCATTGATATCTTTTTCTCAAATCTAATTTTCTTTGGTAAACCTGTTTGAAGAGGTGTACACCGTTTGACAACTGAAATTAGTGATATAAACTGTTATCAACAAATAATCCACTGATTATGGGATGGCACAAATGAGTATTGGAGTAGTATGTTTGATAGGCTCTACTTTTATTTTAATTGTCACAAAAATGTTAAGTCAAAAAGAGGTGATTATTAACACAAACTTTTAAGTAGGAGAAAGAGAAAACAGTTGTGCACTATATGATTTACAGATAACCTCATTTGATTGCTAATGTACGAAATTGAATTTTCTGTTGTGATAATGTGACTCACAGAAACCACTGTGTAAGTTATAAATAATAATTTTTATATGGTTGTGATTTTGTGAAATCCGAATAATTTAATCTAAAATTCAAGCTGCTAGAAACCTTGTTTTACAGCAACAGGAGGAAAAAGAGACGTCAACAAACCCTCTTAAGGCGTTGTATGCTTTCTTTTTTAGATTAAGTACAAAGAATATGATGTTCATTATATTGCTTTGAAACAGGTTGTTCTGAAGTTTCCTGTGAGAGACTCAAGTTTGTGTGAACGTGAAAATGTGCTCTACTTTATGGAGCGAAGCTATTGATATATTTTCCTTTATTGAAGAATAGCAGAGTCATAATGGTGCTAGAACTATATTTTAACTTGAACGTATCGCTGTTGATGCTTCACACCTGTACTATATTATTACAAATTTAATCAGCTCTTGTTTCAGCCCTGGTTTCTTTGTACTGTATATAAAAGTGAAGCCTATGATGTAATTTAAACCATTATATTATTAACAGGTCTTGTATCAAGTGAACTGTCCTTATTTAAGTCTTGAATGTAGAGCTTGTACTTCTTGTTGGATTCAATATGGGTTGTTTTTTAATTCAGACAAAGAGACAATTGGCTTCTCTGTTCATTTAATATGTATCTCTGTGTTTAAGTATTTTGAAAAAAATCATCCTTTATTTGTTTGGTCCTTTGTGTGTTTGGTCTGGACTGTGAGAGAGAGAAGCTCCTATTGGTTGCCAGTACGACTTTTTTCCTCCTAGTATTACACACAGTCCATGTTCCTCTGTTGTTGTGAAGGTAAACTGTTACTGCATGCACGTGTCAAAAGTTTGGTTACAAAATATTATTCTGCATTTGCCAAGTGTTTTGTGCTAATTAGTTGTTTGGTTTTTTTTCTTTTTTTCTTTGTTCTTCGTTTCCCCCCTCCATTTTTTTTAAAAGATAGATCGTCAGTCATTCCACATTTTGCACAAGTTACTTTTGGACTATTTTAGCTTTTGGCTGGATATAATCTTTGGGAATTATTCTATGAGGATTATTTTTTTTTTAAAAGCCTTAGTATAATAGTTGCTTTTCTTTTAGCTTAGTATAAATAGTTTTCTAATGTGAAACAAGGTCATGTGGAAGAAAATCTCTTTTTGATGGTAAAATAGGAATGTTTCCATTTGTTCCCTCAAATCATAAAGTTGTATCTAGAGCAAATGTGGAATGACTCTGACAAAATATATTTTTATTTGAAAGAGCACCACATCCATCTTTCATGAAGTGATTTTGTGAAGGTTGACTGAAGTGTGAAAATTCAAGCTGTAACATTACCACATCGTCATTTCCAGACCAGGAAAATATGGGAGAGCGAAATAACAGTGTATCCGCATTCTATTTATAGTTGCCAGCAGTTGTCTCTTTCTATACCAGCTTGAGTTAAGAATGGTAAGATTAATGGCACACCACACACCAGTACACTGGTAGATGCTATAGAAAGAATCACTAATTAATAAATGTTGGAGTGTTTAAACAAATCCCCTCTCGAAGTTTGCGAAAGAAAGAACACATCAATTTAATATTGAAAAAGATTAGAAGTCACCTATCAAGAAATTTTTATGAACTATACAGCACTAATAACTTTGATACACTAAGTGTATACTATGCTGCGTGAAGTGATATCATAAAAATCACCTTCACAACTTTTTTTTTTCTTTTCTTTTTTTTTACCATTAGCAAAGAGTTAATCCAAAGGGACATTTTATGAAGAGTTGAGTCTCATAGAAAGTTTGCATAAAATTTACACCTGTTACTAGCTATATTATCAACTTCGATGAAGATCATACTGTTACTGAAATATTAAATTTATAAAGTTACGAAAAGAAAGTTTTTTTTCGTCATAATTATATCATTTTCTTTCTTTGTATTTATATCATCTCAGTTCTCAAATTTAGTTAAGATGTGCAGTGTTCTTTCTCAACCTATAAATATCTTATATAAGCATACTTTGCATGTTGCCTTTTGGCCTTATAGTATAGTCTATGCAGAAATATAATGTAATGTGTTGAGGATAGTGGTCTGTGAATTATGCTTGGATGACCACAATGAGAACTGATACAATTACCAAAGCAGTTATGCAATCTTAAAGTTGAGAAATTGGACATGCTATTGTTGTTGCCTGAATTTTTCTTTTTGTTTTTTTTCTAATGGTCAAAAGATGCAGCAAAGCATCGTTATCAGCAATGTGATTTGCTTAGCCAATATGCTTGAAACTTATCTAGCTTGTGCATGGAGTTAAATCTGCTTAAGCTCTTTACCAACTACTCACTTTTTGTTTCAACTGATGTGTTTTGCCTGCTCCAACCACACACACCCTCCCATCCCTTCTTCCTTATTATTAAAAATAGTATATACGCTTTGATGTTACTGACTACTTGGTTAGGCATAATTCGGGGACTGAGCGACAGCGTTTTTTTTGCCAAGGTGTTAACTCTTGACTTTACAGACTCATCCTCTCTTCTTCTTCTTCCTCCTCTTCTTTGTGCTGGTGACTTTACAAACTTGTCTTTATCATTTACAACAAATAAAGTGTTTGTTAGATAATCTTTTACTACCTCTTTGCGTCACTTATCTTGTTTGTATGGATAGTGTAAAAGTTTTGGTTTGGTTTGGTGACCAGTTTTATGTCCCCTGCAACACTGTAAGGTCATTCAAGAGACAGGCTACTTTGACTTTGACCCTGCCTGTCAGGGCCAGCTCGGACTGAGAGGGAAAAAATCCCAGCAGAAAAAAACACAGATCGTCCGCGATCGGGGATGGATCTAGGGTCTTCCCACATGCAAGGCGAAGAGCCTAACCATTACACCACAGCGCCGGTCGTAAAAGTTTTACCTCCCTGGCAGCATTATATATTGCGGAGTGGCAGCTCAACTACCGTAACTAGATTTTTGGCGGATATCACTTTTTTGCATGTTCCAAGGCATTTTTTGTTACCAGTTTTACGTCCCCTGCAACAATGTAAGGTCATTTATGAGACAGGCTACTTCGACCCTGCCTGTCAGGGCCAACCCGGACTGAGAGGAAAAAATCCCAGCAGGAGAAATCCCAGATCGTCTGCGATCGGGGATGAACCAGGGTCTTCCGCATGCAAGGTGAAGAGCTTAACCATTACACCACAGCGCCGGTCCAAGGCATTTGCAAGGGGCACCTATCCTGTAAAATTATAAAAAACAGATTATAGTCAAATTCCATACTATCATATATTGATTAATATTGTAGGACAAAATCAATTTTTTCGCCTCTCCTGAAAACTGGGGAAAATAATGTTACGATAGTTGAGCTGCCACCCGGTGATATTTGGTTTGGTTACTAGTTTTACGTCCCCTGCAACACTGTAAGGTCATTTAAGAGACGGGCTACTTCAACCCTGCCTATCAGGGCCAACCTGGACTGAGAGGGAAAAAATCCCAGCAGAAAAAAACCCAGATCGTCTGCGACGGGGATCGATCTAGGGTCTTCCCATTTGCAAGGCGAAGAGCCTAACCATTACACCACAGTGCCGGTGTTATACAGTATTATCTTGAAGTTTTTATGAGGCAAATGTGGGATATTTCACTTTTCAGTAATTAAGTTGAAGTCTCCCTCTTACTTTGTCAAAAATTGGAAATAATACAAAAATACAACTGAGCTGACAATGAGCCTTGTGTCATATTTTGGCACACTCTTCAACATAACCAGCGTCTGTGGTGTAATGGTTAGGCTCTTTGCCCATCAGAAGACTTGAATTTGATCCCATATATATATGTGGATGATCTCATTTTTCTGCTGTGATTTGTTCCTCTCAGCCCGGGTTGGCCCTGACAGGCAGAGCAAAAGTAGCCCATCTCTTAAATGACCTTACAGCATGCCAAGGCACTTAGAACTGGTAACTAAAACAAAATCTTCAACACATCCATACTTAATTTTTTTTTTTAACATTTTGACATACGACAATATTGAATGATATATTTCCACCTTTCAGAGCCCTATCTGATATAACATTAGAATGAGAAGTCATTTCTTTTAGAAACAGTGCATAGGTCATAATAACCATTGACAAAAACACAACTAGCAGTTGTCATTTGGTATATTTTGGAGTCCTTATGGATTCTACTCCCAGCTAAGATTAGCCTGAGATGATAAAAGATGTTTCTTTAGCAACAATTTCACGACACATGTGGCATTGTGTGTGCAATCCTAAGATTAGTAAGTCCACAGTCAGTATGCTTTATTTTGGATTTGGTATTGTGCTGCTTGCTACACTATAAGGTCATTAAAGAGGCGGGTTCTCCGACTCTGCCTGTCAGAGCCGAACCAGACTGAGAGGGACACTAGATCCCACCACTAGTGCCTGTGGTGTAATGTTTAGGGTCTTTGCCTGTTGTCTGTCATGCGGAAGACCCGAGTTCGATCCCAGTCGCAGACAATCTGGGGTTTCTTTTTCTGCTGGGATTATTTCCCTCTCAGCTCGGGTTGGCCATGGCAGGCAGGGTCAAAGTAGTCCATCTTTTAAAAGACCTCACAGTGTGGCAGGGGATGTAAAACTGGTAACCAAACAAAACTAGTTTTTCTGGCTCTCTCATCCCTCTCATTGGAGATATCCATGGTGCCGTGAAGCTTCAACAAACAAATGAAATGTAGATATTTAGAAAACACACACAAAAGAGCAGGACTTAAGACTTATGCCACAAAGTCAACATCAGTTCAATTCTCATTGAGGATGTGGAAACAGAGAAACGTCTTGCTTTGATTTGTTGAGGTTTTTCTGCACTATCGACATGGTAATGTGATTTGAGCACCAGGAAATGGATACAGATGAGTCACACATGATGGAAACAGCAGAGCACACCAGAGCACCCACTGACTACCAGCCATACACAGCTTGGATACTTGTTGCTGACATCATAACTGTATGCTTCCCAGGAAGTTGAGAAGATTTCAGAATGACTTGGTCTGCTGGGGTAATAATGAATGTAAAGCGTATAGAGCCAGTAATTGGGATATGCGCTATATAAATGCAATCCATTATTATTATTATTATTTGCCGGGTCCCCATTTCTTGGGCATTTATAGTTAAAACCAGTCAGAATATTACATGTATAAGAGACTGTTTATTCTTCAAAGTCTGTAATTCAAAATCACAAAAAAAATCAAGTACATGTATCAGGTTCATATAATCAGCAGCATATTACATATAAAAGCTGCATGCAAAAGAAACCACATTTTCCAATCAACAGGAGGCTTCTAGCACCAATCACATCAACATCTTGAGTTTGAAAAACTTATACAAAGGGAAATGCAAGTTATATAAACTGACACTTGGGGAACATAATGTTCAGACTATTTCAACTTCTAAAAGCTCTATAGACATTTTGCATGGGGTCAGTAAAAAATGGTCCAACGTGGTGACAGAATAAGATGTACAGAAGGCATGTATTTTAACTGAAAGAGCATGACATCCAAATGCCAATGCTGTGGGTTGGATTGAACTATTCCAAATACATCTCCAGGGCCGGATTGAGCAATTCCGAATCTCATAAACGACAAAGCTAGAAAAGTTGGACAAAATACGAGGGTGAAGTAAACTGCCCTAAAAAGTGATACTGAAACTGACAAAATAATAAGTTTACAAGACATTTCATGGATACAAAAAAATGTTTGGTTTGGTTTGGTTTGGGTTTGGTTTAACGCCCCATGCAACTCTGTAAGGTCATTTACGAGGCGGGACCTCCGAATTTTACGTCCATCTCCGATAGGACGGGAGTCAGAACCATGAAAACTCCGAAAAAATCCAGGGGATCCTACCCGGATTCGAACCCGGGACCTTCCCATCTGTAGGCGGGAGCTCTACCGCTCGGCCATCGACGCCCCCCCCAAAAAAAATATTTAAAAATGGTTATTTTTCTTCAGACCAGGGCAGAAATCATTGATTAGGACTTTCAAGACGGACAGTATTATTCTTATTAATGGTCAAGTCACAGCAGGCCATTTTAAATTAAAATGTTTGTGACAGGGTCATCTCATGGTAGGACTAGACCCGCTTGTGGGCTGGATCTGGCCCACAGAATCAATTTCCCTGCGTGCTCTACGGTAGGCTGGACATGTCACATATATGACACAAGATATGATGACTGTTAGTTTTCCCATAGCAAATCACTTTTTATCATTTCTTTAAAGTTAATAAAGAATTCTTGAGGTAGAAAAAAAAAACATGAGGTGACGGAATGTTTTGTTCAAATGTAGCCAGTTGATAGAGAAACTTTACAATAACACCAACTTGAAAACCCCCCAAAACTCTATTTGTAGAAAACCTTTCTACACATACAACTCAAGTCTTTGGTACTATCAGGAGAACACGAATATGAAAAACAATTAGCAGGACAGCCTTATTGGCGATGGAAAATGTTTTATTGGGTTCAAAAGGATGACCGCAACTTAACAAATTTGCATAAAAAGAAAAAATGCCAAAAATTAAGGTTATCTGAATTACAAAATACGTCGAAGACCGGAGTGTTGGGAAAGAGAAGGGACATTTTCCAAGTTAAAAGATAAGTATAGCAATGCTATCACAGATAGATAGAAAGAGGCAACCATCCCTCAGAAGACACTTAAAGTTTATACCAATTTAGTCCTATTCAAAAGCTGTTGAATAGATTTATTCAGCACAGCACAGGTGCATCTCCGCACTTCTTGCAAGCACTGTACACAAAAACTTGAGTAAAAATCAACATCTGCATAATGTTTAATCATAGTTTAATCATAACAACACTGTCTCATCCATGACAGAAATCATCAGTGCATCTATAACTGCTGCAAAAAGTAGAAGAGCAATTTGTGGAAGGCATCGGGGTTGTCAAGGTAGCAGGCATGTCCCGCACCTTCTATGGGGGCATACTGTGCCTTAGGCAGGTTCATCAAGCTCTTAGTGCTCACATCCCCGAGACGTTTGTCATTTGTGCCGACTACAACCAGTGCAGGAATCTGGATGGAAAGAGGAACAAATTCATTACTACTAGGTTTTGGTTTTACCCTCCTTGTAACCCTGTAATTTCATTTTTAGAGACAGGCTACTTCATTTCTGCTTGTCAGGACCAACCAAGGCTGAAAGGGACACAAAATCCCGACTGAGAGACAGAAATGCTCATTTAATCAAACTCCGGTCCCTGCAAAATGGGTTCATAATAATGGATTGCATTTATATAGCACATTTCCCCGCTCGAAAGCAAGCTCTATGCACTTTACAATCATTATTGCCCCAGCAGACCAAGTCATTCAGAAACCTTTTTAACTTCCTGGGAAGCGTACAGTGCAAGCTGCCATTTTACAGGCACTAAAGTACTAACATACGGACAAGATCGTTTTCTGTCTATAGCCCATTCACACCTGGGTAAAGTGAGGAAAATATGAGAAAAGTGCCTTCCGATTACGAGACCGGCAGCCTTCCTACTAGGCTACCAACGCGGTTAAGAGCTAACCATTACGCCAGCAGACATCTGTAATCCATACGTAATATGAGATGGGCATTTCATGCTTTGTGGTACAGATAACGGATGTGATACTAGAGCTAATATACACTTATTTCACTTGTTTTTCATTTACAAGACGGATGTAGACGATCGTTTCACGCTGACCAGCAACAGTTGTCGAGATTGCGCTAGCAATGGAGGTAACAATTGCTGGTCAAAGTGAAACAATCATCTACATCTGTCTTGTTAATAAAAAAACAAGTGAAATAAGTGTATTGTAATCCGTGGAGATAGAAGTTTTCAGCATTCAGTATTTTGTTGACACACAAAGTTCTCTACACTAGATGTAGATCTACCAAACTCTCCATTGCTGACGCGCACCTCTCAAGTCGAATCGATTGTAGACCTAAGCCTTAAACCAAGCCCACACTTATAAATTGACCACTGTTCATTCTAAAAAAGCTGAATTAGAGAGTGGCACGGTCAAGTTCAACACCCTTGCCATCCAGAATTGTCCTAGGAGCCTACTTCTCTTGAAAGTCAACACAGTCCTTTCATCGCCAAGCAAGGAAAGGGAAGCAATTTGATTTTAAGGGGACGCAATAAAAGAAATCCGCACAAATTCTAATTATCTATTTTGGAAGGATTTTTAAAGTAAATTGCTTACTCTATATGTAACAAATCCTTATGTTAGTTAATAATTCTAATAAAAGAAGTTTCTAACATGTTAAATTATAGCCTTCACAATAACAATAAAATGTTTACCTTCATTCAAATTGAAAAACCTGAAATTTACAGCAAGTCTGTAATTATTTAAAAACCCATATTGTCTGCTTCGTGCTTGCAATTTAGACGAGATGCATCGCCGGTTATTTAACGCTAACTGAACGCCAACTGACCAATGAAAATCCAGCAAATTAGTAACAACTCAGTTCGAGGATTACAATGACTATTATGTGCGATATGTGCTTCGGAGAAAGAGGAAGGGAAGAAGAAAGAGAAAATTTACAAGTTTATGTGTGTGTAATTGTGGGTTTGCGTGCATGCCCCTAAAAGCCCCAAACTAAATTAACCATAACCATTAACTTGAAATTAACCATAACACCACCCCCTCCCCCCCTCACTTCCCACCCCTAACTGTCAAAGACAAACCCTAATAGTAGTAAAGGTTTGAAACCTCTGCTTCAAAGTCCCTCACAAAACTCTCAGGGTGGGTAGATTTGTGTCCACGTTTGTGATTTGGGGAGTACCTGGTTAGAATAGGTACAACCGAGTACCTGGAATACAAATCTACAAATTTTCAAAATTTTAAGCTATAGAAAGGAGTTTACTTGTTTCCAGTACAGAAATCTGTCCTTCTTTAAAACCATTGCTCATTCTTTTTTCTGTACACAAGGACCTATTTTTCATGATTCTATCTGCAATCATTAACTCTACTATCTGTCTGTGCAGTCTGTCTCACAGAGAGAGTACCGGCGCTGTGGTGTAATGGTTACGCTCTTTGCCTGTCATGCGGAAGACCCCAGTTCGATTCCCGGTCGCAGCAGACGATCTGGGTTTTTTTCTGCTGGGATTTTTTCCCTCCCAGTCCGTCTCTTAAATAACCTTACAGTGTTGCAGGGTAAGTAAAACTGGTAACCAAACGCAACTTAATGGTAACCAAACAGAGACAGTCCATTCTGCAACAATCTAGAGGAGACGACATGGTCGCACTCAGTCTTCTTTGGGTTTAGGGTTGGTACTTAATAACTGCAAGTACTACTTGGGTTTAGGATTTGGGTGTCCTCAAAAAACCTAAAACTGGGAGCTGTATGGTGGTATTTACGCCAAACCTACCCCACTCTACTACACTCACTTCAGTTTGTTTGTACTGGGCCACATATGTCTCAGTAGTGACTGGAGCGACTGGAACATAGCCTCGACTCCTGTCCACTGCCGTTTTGGGCTCTGTAAACAAGTACGGCAGGGAAAAGCCTCCGCTCATAGAAGGCGACACAATAACAGGGCGTTCGAGGCCAAGTGTTTTCACAAGTTCCTGAAGAAATATTCCGTCCATCTCTGGGGATAAGGTGTTGACACTTTTTCCAAACCCTGGGGAATTATTTCATAGATAATAATAATGATATTAATAAGAATAAGGAACAATAATGAATCATACATGAATACTGTCTTACTTTAAAGGGTTCGGTATGGATATTTGGGTCACTTTTGATATGTCTAAGGCCCTTCGTTGGTGAACACCCTACCCCTTGACTCAGAAGCAACATATTGTCATCTCTATTTTTCCTCCTTAGGAAGGAGTCAAGAGATGGCGGAAACAAAGATCACAACAAGGCAATTTGACTATGTGATGCGCAGTGCGCACTACACAGACTAAGCTGACATTTTTAGAGTATTTGACGCGCATAAATAGAGAAGCTAACACCATTACAGTGGAGGCAGTGCTTGTGCTTAGAAAGACAGAGTGACCTGCTCCTTTCTTCACATTTTCTGAAGCGTCACACATATTTTTAGTGTATTTCAGCATGTAAGGTCATGGGAAAAATTTCTAGTAACATTTCAAGCTCATAGCATTTCACAGAAGTGTGAAACAAAAGAATAGGGCTTAACAGACATGTGCAGAAAGATAATTAAAAAAGTAAAAGTGAGGTGCTAAGATGCAAAACCCTGCAAGTAACATGCATAGGCCTTTTTCCAGATTTCTACACTAGAAATTCAGAGGTGCTAAGATGCAAAACCCTGCAAGTAGCATGCATAGGCCTTTTTTCCAGATTTCTACACTAGAAATTCAGAGGTGCTAAGATGCAAAACCCTGCAAGTAACATGCATAGGCCTTTTTCCAGATTTCTACACTAGAAATTCAGAGGTGCTAAGGTGCAAAACCCTGCAAGTAACATGCATAGGCCTTTTCCCAGATTTCCACACTAGAAATTCAGCGTGACAGCAGGGAATATATCCATGCCATGAAAGAAAGAAAAGAAAAAAGAAAAGTCATCTTTATTTATCCCCGTGGGGAAATTCTTTTTGCAATGGTGCACAAACACATTCATAATATTCATACAAGCAATAATATGTACATGTAATGACAAATATGGACATAGATAATGCCATTCATACAAATTATATACACACACCATTGCCGGTCGCCACAGTGCAGCGCCCAAGAACAGAAATCATGAGAAATGTCCCATGAGACCTATTGAGTAAATATGATGTGGAATCTTAGAGGACGAGATGCTGCGTTAACAAGGCTATATATACAATGCTGTTTTGAACACTTAAGAATAAAAAATTCTATGTAAAATAATATTCTTCAAAAGTATAAGGTCTGAGATTCATGAGTACCTATAGAAAATGCTAAGGAAACGAGGAGGTGGAAGGACAAGGCAATATTTTGTCTATGACGTTTGTCCTGCCTGCCAGGGTCATTCCACATTTCTAGAGTAATGGTTTGAGGCCAGCAGCTAGACTTTTTCACTTGAAGCTTAATGAATTGTATCTTTATCATTAGAATGTAAGCAGTGGGAAGCCTAAGCCTGATTGAGTGCTTAAGTAAAAAAACAAAAACAAGAAGAGGCTAAAACAGCTGAGGCTGGCGCCTCTATAAATAACCCACTCCTTACTACTGCTGTAAGCAGTGGGTAGGCAATACTAAGACACCGGCGTCTGTGGTGTAATGGTTAGGCTCTTCACCTATCCTGCGGAAGATCCAAGTTCGATCCCACATGCTGACCATCTATGTTTTTCTGCTGGGACTCATCCCTCCCAGCCCAGGTTAGCCCTGACAAGCAGGGTCAAAGTAGCCTGTCTCTTCAATGACCTTATGGTGTTGCAAGGGAGGTAAAACTAGTAAGTAAAACAAACCAAATCCTAAAAATCCTTAAAATTTTGATACGGATGAAAAGAGGATTTTCGTTTATCTGTACCACCATTGGTTTGCAAAAATGATCTTTTTCAAGAGAAAATCGTTTTATTTTGCCTTTAATGTAAAACTTTCCATTTGTAATTGGCAAGGATACATCACTCCACAAGTGATATATAGACATAAAAACATTACAAGGTAAATATCTTACAAGATAAAATTGCAAGTTAATAATCTACAGGTTGGAATTTTCGTCTATATCATGCCAACAAGCGCAAGTGCAACCTGCCAACCGTACCGATTTTATCAGGATATTCCAGATTTTAACATCATTGTTACAATGGAAATTAGATACAAAGAGCTTGGACATACGAAAATTCAGTTGAAATGAGATTCATTGTACTAGGGCAAACAGCGCTAATCGGCATGATATGGAGGGAAAAGGCAAAAGTGTATTCGTGCCAATTTGTCTGATGCGAAGGAAAAGTGTTAATGTAATTTTATGCTGTCATTTGGATGACATTTTTTGGTATAACCACAGACACTGTATTCTTATAGACAGTTCAGTCTTCTTTTTACCTATATATAAAAAAGTGTCAGTTCCGGTAAGCAGCGACATCAGTAGAAAAGAACTTCCGGTCCTTTTTATAGGTGGCACAGGATAAAAATAGCGTTCAAGTGCAGAAAAATAGGAA